>JAOEHY010041721.1:0-21849 GCA_025447955.1 Psilopsiagon aurifrons
GAAGAAATTCTTTACTGTGAGGGTGGTGAGGCACTGGAATGGGTTGCCCAGGGAAGTTGTGAATGCCCCATCCCTGGTGGTGTTCAAGGCCAGGTTGGACAGAGCCTTGGGTGATATGGTTTAGTGTGAGGTGTTCTCGCCCATGGCAGGGGGGTTGGAACTAGATGATCTTAAGGTCCTTTCCAACCCAAACTATTCTATGATTCTGTGTTATCAGCATCATGGGCTTCTCTGAAATGCCTGAGAAGGTTGTTTCCAAGTTGTCTTCTGTCAATACTGGTTTTGAAACCTTCCGTTCTTTACCTGACTTTTTACTTTTTTAAATGTTTTTACTTCCCTATACTCTTACTCTGTCCTAAATACTTTCACTCTGAGCAGCACTGTTCACCCTCTATGGAATAGAGAGTAAACTGTATTCTCAGGATGCTTTCCAGTGATTGCAATTACATTTTCAACAGTCAACCACCTCTTTAACCCATAGTCAAAACCGTTCTCTGTGTTCAAGGTAATTATTGTTTAATTAGAACACAGACAGTACCCTTGATTTTACTGACTTGTGTCTAAAGTTTTAATTGATACAAGTCACCTCCCTACATTTTTTTTGTAAGGACCATTTTCTCAGAGTTGAGGTTATCATCTTGCAATTTAATTTCTCATTGCAAGATGCAGTGCTAAAAGCTTACAAATTTACAAGAAAAAATAAACTAGCTGTACTTGATAGGACAAGGGGTAATGGGTTCAAACTTAAACAGGGGAAGTTAAGATTGGATATGAGGAAGAAATTCTTTACTGTAAGGGTGGAGAGGCACTGGAATGGGTTGCTCCAGGAAGTTGTGAATGCTCCATCCCTGGCGGTTTCAAGTGCAGGTTGGACATAGCCTTGGGTGGCATGGTTTAGTGGAGGGTGTCCCTGCCCATGGCAGGGGGGTTGGAACTGGATGATCTTCAGGTCCTTTCCAGCCCTAACTATTCTATGATTCTATGATATCCTGAGTCATATATATATACTTATATGATTTATTATTTATATTACCTTGCCTGAAGCTGATTATGCTTGTGTGACAATCTCATTACTGCAAGGATGGAAGATTGTCTTTAATTCTCAGAAAACAGCTCCTCTAAACTGATTCTAAACATTAATGGATGCTTTCAGAAACATGCTGATCCCCATTTTAGGCTTATTTGAAGGTGAGAAGGAAAATGAAAGCCATCAGTTATGAAGGTCAGAAATTTTCACATTGTTTCTTAGAGGTAATTGAACCAATAAATTGAGAAATACAGTAAATACTAACTCAGATGTAGAAAATAACCTCTTTTATTTGCAAAATGACTCTGTCACAGTGGATCTGTCTCCTACTGGACCCAGATCTTTCATTTTTTATGAGGTCATTCCAGTACAGCCAATAATAGGCTGGTTTGCAGCATCAGTGGCAATTGCCACTATAAAGACTTAACTCTGCTTGCCAGAGCTGCTCTGACTGGTTCAATTGAAGTATTCCTTCACTGGTCATGTTTCCAGAAATTTTTATTTTCATAAGTATTTATTAATAAATACTTAACACCCAAGAAGCATCTAATAACACCCAAGGAGCATCTAATAACACCCAGGAAATATCTAATAAAGAGAGAATTTCAAAGGCAAGAAGTAGCGGCTGATATTGCTGCATAACCTCCTCTAGAACTTGGAGACAGGAGCAGGAGAGAAACACCAGCAGGGAACTGAGACAAATGAACAGAGACAGAATATGAGGTCTTCAACTTGGCTTATAGGAATAAAGAAATCCCTGAATGCATAACTGTATAGTCTGGGTCAGATCAGACAGGGATGGAATTTAACAATCCACAGATATGGGCAGACATCTAGTCTCTTCCTCTACTCCACAGCCATAGCATACAGAACAACTAATCACAGACGTTAATGTACTTCATTAAGAAAGCAAGCATCTTTTACTTCAGATAAAAGAAGGGAAATTAAGTGGGTTGAAAAACATTTTCTTACAGTCATAAAAAAACATTAGACTACAAGGATTTGGGGTCTCAGTCACATATTATAGCCTTCTGCAAAACATTCTCGAAAATCTTTATACTCCCTTTCCATCAAAAGCTGGCAGAGAAGCAAGGGAAATGTGTTCAGACTGAGACTCGTGGAATTATGCACTGAGCAAATGTATAGAACTCTACTCTCATCAACGAAGCGCTCACCCTCCACTTCTACAAAGCATCTACATGAAACGAGTCAGTCAACAGGTCAGCTGCCAGTGACATACAGGGGACAGTTCTCACCCACCAAAGTCATTTCTCCACCATCCCTTTGCTGCTTTTAAGGAGAAGATTGGATGAGGAGAGAAAAGCACCTATTCAAAACTGAACCTAGACAGGAAAGAGTTGGCACCAGAAGGTAAACTTCAGAAGCTACGGAAAGTTCAAACCCAAGGTACAGTCTTCTTTGGTGTGGGATATAGCTTTTTGCTACTTGATTCAGAGGTTCAGGAATAACTTGGATTCAGAGGACGGTGTAAATGGAATGCCTAGGCATTGTAGAAGCATTTTATATCCATAAAAACAGGGCCAGGGTGCTGAATGAGGGTAACTGTTATTGAATTCTTAGAAATACAAATGTCTTTAAAATGTCTGTATCTCTGTGATTTCACAGAAGCCATTCCTTTCAATTGTCTTAAAAACTGTCGTGGTTTAGGCCGTAAATCAGCCACGCAGTTTGTTCACTCACTCCCTGTTTTTTCTTCCTTCTGCTCCGGGAGGGATGGGAAGGAGAATCAAAAGAATGCAACTCCCACAGGTTGAGATAAGAACAGTTTAGTAACTAAGGTATAACACAAATCACTACTGCTACCACTAGTAATAATAATGACAAGAGAAATACAAGGGAAGAGAATACCTGCAGAAATATTGCCAGGCTCACTGAAGTCTCAAATTATCAGGCCTCACAGGATACAGGGTTTGATTCTGTAGAAATTTGATGGCTTCATTAACATGCTTAGGACTTATGTAATTTTGACACATAAGAGCATTTTCATTGTATCATCTTTATACCTCATTATAATCAATAAATAAATGTTGACACACTGGCATTTATGAGAGGCAGTCAAGTGCCCAGAAAAACTGTAGGTGTGCATGATGACCTGTAACAATTTGACTAAAATATACTCCAGAGAAAATTGAATTTATGATTATATTTTCACCTAGAATTTCCTCTGAATTGCACTGCACTGACAGTCTTCCAATGTCAGATGGTATTGCTTCTGCTTCTTGGTATAGAAATTGAAATAAGGGAATAAGTAAGGTTAAACACTAATACATATTAATCTAGAATTAATTCAAACTTATTTTCAAATATTTTTAAATTAACTAAGGGTCTGTGTATTTGCACAAAAAAATAGTATTATTTCAATCCCAGAAAATTATAAAACTATCTCTAATATTTCATGGTTGGACTAATATAAATGACATGAACATAACATAGCTCTAGTTCTGCATTATCTGTGCAGCAGGGTTGCTGTGGCTTTAAGCAATTTTAATAATTTCATTGGGTTTTAATTGGGTCATTCATGTAGTCACTTCTGTGGAAAAGTAATATGAAATCTGACAGTCAGGAGCTGTATGTATTGGTCTACAATTATTTTAAGTCCATTGATTTCAGCAGAGTTACTCCTGATTCATACCAGTTTTGGTTAGTGAAGAATCAGTCTTCATAAGTTTACTTCAAGTGTGGATATTTTCAACAGTTCAATAAATCTCTGTTACTGCAGAATTGCAGGACAGACTCTGGAATCATATGAATAAGCCAGATCTCACTAGCACTTATGGAGAAAATTGAAATGTACTATCTTGGTTTTTTAATTACATCTTTGGATGGAGCAATCAAATTATATGAACTTGGCTCAATGTCTGTAATAGACAATTATTTCTAATTAAGTAGCTCAGTCTTTTTTTAAACATTTATTGGAAAATGCATCAAACATTTTATGTGATGTTCACTGAAAAATAATTTGTGAGAAGTACCACTACCAAAAATGTAAACACAATATTTTGTAATAAGGTAAATCACTTTTAATCTGAAAAGTGACAGAAATAGAGTTCTTTAAAGAAATCTAATACCTCTAGCCTCTCACCAAAATGACCTCTTGTTCCATTATACAGTTTCATCTGAAGTTGTGTAATTTAGTTAAAAAACATGTGCCTTCAGTATATTGGTGCTATTCACCGACATTGTTATTTTTCAAGCATTTTGTAATTTTTAATGTAGGTGAGGAAGTAGAAACATTTCAGAGCTCAAATTCCAAAATCAATTATGGGTAAGATTGCTTTCCCTATTAAACTCTCTTTACCTCAACCCACATTTTTCTCACTCTTAACCTTTCCCTCATCCCACTGTGGTTAATTCAGTGGGATAGGGTTTAATCACAGCAACCAGGCAGTCAGACATCACCACTTTCCTGCTGATAGACTTGGACATTGCAGCCTTTCACCCCAGGTAAGGTGGCCTCTGCTCCTTGGTGAACTCTGAACAATCTCACTAGCCAGTATGAAAAAGGACATGAATTGCTTGAGTGATCCTCTAATTTTTCAAAATCTAGTGAACAGGACCAGAGTTCTGGTGGGTTTACATCTAGATCTCTTGAGCCAGAAAGTCTGAGCCAGGATGGAGCCTCTCTGGACAGCCAGGAGTCATACCTCCAAGCCTGGTGAGCTAATCACTGTTCTAGAAGCGCAGCAAGAAGTTAGGGCTTGGGAATGACAGCCTCTGTATTTATAAAGGTGTTGAAAATTTTGTGCAAGAGAATTATATTGTGACTGGATTATAATGGCAGCCTTTAGGGGGCTGTAAGGGGCTGTGCACATGAACTCTTTCAGTCCATTTGCTGTCCATTGTGAGCTCTACACCATGTTAGACATCATCTGCTTTCTTATCTGGTAGGAAAAGACACTTTCGTCACAAATTTTGACATTCAGTACAGAGGGCAATAAGTATAATGAATTTTGCACTTTCTGGGTACTCTTGCAACAGAAGACAGTGGTGCAGAAGCTGTACTACCTCCGAGATGCTCAAAATATTCTGAAAATTGCACGGAAAGATCACCATGTGTTCCAACATAGACAATCCTGATTCTATGGAAAAATTCATCCAGAGGAAGGGTGATTGATCAGAATTAATTAATTCAGATGATCCAGAGTTATTAAAAGTATAGGGAAGGTCCTTTTGGCTGAGGAAAAGCAGTAGGGAAAGAAGTATCTGGAAAACCTAAAAGATGGAAACAATCCTGTGCGGGGTCTCAGTCTGGTGGTCTCAGCCTGACCACACCAGCTTTCATCAAGATACAGGCCAGAGGATGTCACCCTAATTGCTTATACGGAAAATGCCCGTTTTGTCTTCCCTGATAACATTTCATATAGCTCATGATAATGGAGATCTTTAACAAGTTTGCGGGCAAATAGCCCAAAGTCAGAATACATACACTGGAACTGGGTGATGAAAGGAAAATGTTATGAGTTTATAGATGAAATACAAACAGTTACTTCTGCAGGTAACTCACTCTCAGTTATCTAAAGAGTGAAAAGCAGAATGAATTTCTGGCTTTATTTAGTCTTTTTTAATAACATGCCAAAGATGCTTGGGGTTGGTATAGTGTAAAAAGGCTCTGAATAGATGTCTGAGAACAGCAAAAAAGTATCTACTGCTTCTTAAAATGTCTTTTTCAGGTAAGCCCCAGCTTTACATCAGTTATTTACTTTGTTATTACAGCCTCTGCAGCATTCCCTCCTCTTGCTGTGAGTTAGACTTCTGATAAGCTACTTTGAGACAGTGTTCTGCCCACCTGTGCTGTCCTGCTTCTGTCAAAAACATAGGCAGACCCTGATTCTTGGCTGAAACAAGCAGGGGATTAACAGTGTGAAAACTGTTTCATTTACCAGCTTAAACCAATGCATATTCCTCCCATTAAGAGGACTGTCCTTCAGACTCTCCATGCAGCAAGCAATCCCTGAACTAATGATTGCTTTCACAGCTTAATTTTGGTTTGCTCATCTCTGCAGGAGACCAAAGCAGTCTGCTTGCACATGGCAAAAGAAGAAATTTTTATATTTTACAGTAATCACCCATGTTTGTGCTTTAGTAAGTGGATTTGAGCTCTGCAATTATGTCCTTTGGGGAAGCTTTTAACTCTGCCTTTCCTGTCTTCCCTTCCATTTGCTGACAGGGTGCAAGTGACATGCTCTGCAACTTCCCTTGTGTAGGCTGTGCCTAGTCCCACATGATCTCTGCAAGACAGAGCCCGCGCTTCCCCATTATAAAGTTGGAAGGAAAGGAAGATAAATACTGGGAGGTGAGGGCTGGTAAAAAGGAAAGGTACTGTCCGTCCTAAGGGTTGCATGGCACATAGGGAATGGGGAGGCTATGGGCCAATTTTCAAGCTCTAGGTGTGGAAGAGGCAGCATGTAGAAACATAGACTTGTTTAGGTTTGAAAAGACCTTTAAGATCATTTAGACCAACCACTAAACTATGTTCCTAAGCACCATATCTATATATCTTTTGAATAGCTCCAGAGACGGTGATTCAACCATTTCCTTGGGCAGCCTGTTCCAATGCTTGACAGCCTTTTCCTTGAAGAAATTTTTCTCAATATGCAATCTACACCTCTGCTAGTGCAATTTAAGGCCATTTCCTCTTGTCCTATCACTTGTTACTTGGGAGAAGAGGTGCCCTTCACCACATTGTGCTTCAGACCCTTCAGCAGCTTCACTGCCCTTCTCTGGACCCACTCCAGCAGCTCAATGTCTCTCTTGAAGTGAGGGGCCCAGAACTTAGCACAGGATTCGAGCTGCAGCCTCACCAGTGCAGTACAGGGGGATGATCAATGCCCTCGCCCTGCTGGCCACACTGTTGTTGATACAGGCCAGGATGCTGCTGGCATTCGTGGGTGCGTGGGCACAAGCTGGGTCGTGTTCAACTCTGTCAGCCAGCACTCCCAGGTCCTTGTCTGCCAAGTAGCTTTTCAGCCACTCTTTCCTAAGTCTGTAGTGTTGCATGGAGATACTGTGATCCAAATGCAGGACTCAGCACTTTGCCTTGAACTGCATACAGAAACCAAGGCCTATCAATCTAGGCTATTTACTTCCCTCTGTAGAGCCTTCCTACCCTCCAGCAGACCAACACTCCAACGCAAGTTGGTGCTGTCTGCGAACTTGCTGAGGGTGCATTTGATCTCCTCATCCAGGTCATTGATAAAAAGTTATTAAACAGAATTAGCACCAACACTGAGCCCTGGGGAGCACCGCTTCGTCTTCCAGCCCTTCTTGTAAATGAGCCACTTTTGCTAATTTCCAGTCAACAGTGACCTCCCTGATTAGACAGGACTGCTGATAAATGATTGAAAATGGCATGGTGAGCACTTTTGCCACATCTCTCCATCCCTTTGGGTGGATCCTACCTGGCACCATGGACTTGTGCATGTCTAAGTGGTGTAGCAGGTCACTGATCATTTCCACTTGGATTATGGGAGTTTTATTCTGCTCCTTTTCCCTGTTTTCCAGCTCAGGGGGCTGGGTGTCCAGAAATCAACTGATTTACTACAGACAAAGGCTGAGGTAAAGTTGGCAGTAAGTATCTCAGCCTTTTCCTCATTCGTTGTTACCATGTCCAATGAAGGATGGAGATTCCTCTTAGCCTTCTTTTGTTGCTGATGCATTTATAGAAACACCTTTTATTGTCTTTTACGGCAGTTTAGAGAGAATTTTAAGTAAAAGAAATTTGGCATTTCAAAATGGTGGAAGTAATGTTTTTTCAGTGGAGAGTAGAATGGATAAAATGGAGGTTGAATGCAGTAGGAGGTCATAATTTTATGGGAATTCAGTACTGTTGCAGAAGGCAGTAAGTGTTAACTACTGTGTAACATAAAGTTGCATTGATTTGGCATTTAAACACAAAGCAGAAAGAATTGTAGCATAACCTGATCATAGAATAGTAATTTAACTTACCCCATGACAGATTACAATGACTATTATCTCCAGTCTCAAAAAAGGAATTCAATACCGCATCAACAACTTCCACTGGAGTCCTGGTTTGATGTGGCGCCCAAAGGCTAAAAGCGGCAGGCGCTGCCTACCACTTGACAGATTTGAGTTACAAAATAGCTGCCCTTCAGCCATTGTATTTCTTCTGCCCTTCAAGGACATCTCTAAATGTTTCACGTTTAGAATGAGCTGTACCGGGCCACCAAGTTTTCTAGGAAGGTGTGTTTTATATCCTGATTTTGTCTTTTAAAAGTACACAAACCACAGTGATTTTAATCAGAAAAAGCATGAGTGTTTTCTATTTAAAAAAAAACCCGATCTGATAAGGTGGTTCATGTTATAGATGTGGAGAGCTAAGGCAAGAGTAATGTTGATAGCTCTACTGAAAATTGAGGTAATAGCTTCCTATTTAGCTGTCACTCTTCGCTGTGGGAATTAGTCTTACTAGCCAGTCAAGAAAATCTTTTTACTGTCCATTAAATTTTTCTGTGTGGAATAAACTTTTGGGTGTTGATGTTTTGGTTTCTGTTTGTTTGTTTGTTTGTTTATTAATTTTTTATTTATCCAGAAAAACATTTGAACACTTTTCTTAAGAAGTCTGTTTCCATCTTATTTTATGTCTCCTTATGCAGAAGCTCACCTGATTCTGGCAGCTGTAAGCCCCTGTGCTTCTGTTTCTCTGAACTGTGCCCTGTGTATCTAGTCCTTCTGAAGCTGCAGCCCCCCTCCACACCAAGATAATCCTCCTAGGAACATATGTGGGGATGCCAAATCTTTTGAAAATCAAAGTGCTGGAGTTTCACTGTGATGAGCCCCCTGTAAGTGAGATTTAAGTAGCAAGGACCACTTTTGAGGTGAACTGTCAAGCCCAGAGCTAGAAGAGGAATAGGAGGGAGGTGGGAGGGAAGACTGAAGGCAACCACCAGAATATGCATTAAACTTCTTCCAGCTGACAATGGTCCATTTATGAAACAACTAGTCTGCACCCAAGCCATTTAAATTACCTGAAAAGAAAACAATAAACATACTAAACCCTGTATGTTATCATGGTGGGTGATATACTTTTGCCTCTCTTAAATTTCAACCTTCAAACTCAAGTATCGCAGAATAAATCTATGTCAAAATCAGGGTTAAGACATTTATTTGGTCTCCTTGGCTACATCTGTATGACTAAGTAAAACCACTCAGGAACCATTTTGTAGTCCTGATGCCAAATGGCACAGATAGCTTAGGCTCAGACTGCTACATATTTTATGCCCTACCCCCTCCAAATGCCAGGGTCCAAAATGTGTACTAGGAAAAACTACTGTTGCTCAGACTAAGCTTAAGCAGTGTCTGAGAGAGCTGGCACCACAGCAGCCTCAGTGACTATGCTATTGGCAAGGTGTAATTTCCTGGTGTTCAAGCCCTTGCCCGGGCCCTGGTTTGTTTATTATGACTTATTTACCTGTCTACACATTTATGTATTTACATATGTGCATATATCTATACACATTGTGTATTCAGTATATACTAGAGTTTTTATGCTGCAATATTTAACGGATACAATCCACTGCATTGCCTCCCCCACCCACTCACAGGAGGGCCTCTGATTTCATTCGGTGTGTTTTGGCCCTACATTCTGATAGTGAAACGTCAGTTTCTGGGAAGTGGCAGCGTGGTAGACAAAATCCACACAGAAGAACTGAATGTGTAAAATACAAAACAATATAGAACAACATTTTTAGAAGACTTTTGAGATCTCCAGATAAAAAAGTGGGCCCCATGATACTTTGAAGTCCTTCTTTGGCTTCTTTGCTCTGACTTAAAGAGAAAGGGTAAGGAAAAAAGTCAGTATCTAATCTTCAAGTTATCAGTCACTGGGGCTCAGTCATTAGCTCCTTGGGAAAAAAGCTTTACTGCTTTGAAAATATGCTGTTGTCACCACTGGGGAACCATCACAGAAAAGCACTGTTTTACTGCCTTTGAAAATATGTCCTTTGGGGTAAAGTGGAAAACCCACTTTGCTTTGGGAAAAGTGGGCAAAAATCATTCCCAATTAAATACAAAGTCTTTTCTTTCTGTCATTCTCAACAGTTAGCAGAAATTTGCAATAATTACAGCTTTTCTTTGTTTCAGAAATGATGTTAATATATCTATGTCATCCAGGAGTTACTATTATTAATACTGAACCATCCCACATAAGAGAAGTTTAAAAATTACTACTATCTTTAGCTTCAACACATATGACTGCAAGATGTATAGCTAAGCCTACAAAAGCTATATTAGGAATACTTTGAAACAAGACTATATTAATTTGATTTGATGAATGTATACTTGCTCAGTCTTGAGTGACTGAGTCCAGGAATACAACCTGCTTCTCCTTGCATCAGGTAAACTGGTGATCAAACTGATGGAGTAGAACCAATTTTGAAAACACAGCCAATAAAGCCAGAACCTACACTTTATAAAGTCTACTTATTTTTGATTCAAACACATGTATGTTTTATTTAATGTGAAAATAAAGCAGACTGATTCTGTGATTGTACTGTTCTACTTAATGCTTGGAAAAAGAAACCAAATTCATGCCTCATTCAGCAGAACTAACATAGATAGCATCCTATGAATATCAGCAAGTGCTTTCCAGGTCTAAAAATAATAGGATCAGACTTACTTTGGAATGGCCGTCATGATGTCATCTTGTCTAATAGCCTGCTCAAAGCAGGAATGGCTTCAAAGTCAGGGATGTCTTCAAAGTCAGGGCCAGCTTCAAAGATAAATCTTGTTGCTCAGGGTCATATCCAGATGAGTTCTGAATATCTCAAAGAATAATCAATATTTGAAGAGTCAGGGAATAAGAAGGAATCTTTTAATAATTTTTCTTTGCTGCCCAATAGTCATATCATCCTTCCAGCTGCAAGTTCACTCTTTTTTGCTCTTTTGCTCTTTTTATGAACTCACCTTTCCCAATAATTGAAGCAGTAGGCTTTGTATTGTTGTTGGCTGTGTTATCTTGAGGTTTCTCTTTGGTAGGTATCATGCAAACTTGGCAAAGAGTGTCATGACATGGGAAAGATTTTAAAACATATTCTTCATAAGGTGCTGTCTTCCATTGTTACCAAATGTACCATTGGACAAAAAGCTACAGGGTTCTGCCCCTTTTTTGCATGGATGGTTTAGACCAGCAGCATTTGGCAAGTGCATTTTCAGTAAATTTATCTTATTTGCATTCTGATAACACTACCCAGTGCCTGACCTGTGGCATCTTCAGTGGGAGAAGAAACATCAGTTTAAAGAGATATTGAGGATCATTTCCTTAAAGGACTTCTGTTTCCTCCTGTGCTTTCTTTTTAATATTCACACCATGTACTTGGTATCATTTGGTTTTGGATACTGAGATAGAAAAACAGTATACATAAGTACTTGGTGATCCAAGAATGAAAACAGAACTGACAGGACTGATTAAATAAAAAACTTTGAGTTAACGATTTCACCAGGGGAAGGAAATATATTCAGTCAGTTCAGCTAACTTGGAGGATGAATTTTTAACTAGGCCGCATCTACCATATACTTGATTAGATTTTTCCATGCAAATCTAAGTATTAAATAGAAGATGGCCTCTGATGTCTGGTGCTTTTGGATATAGTGTGGATTTTCTGAGTATTGCTGCGCTTTTAGACCTGTATTAATTACCCTGAGTAACAATGATTCGTGTGAGACACATTTTTGCTGTTTGACTGTGCTACTTTACCTGTAGATTTTCTCTAAAAAGTCCTTCTCATGATTGATATTTTTCCTGATGGATTTTAAAGATTTTTCGCATATACTGAAGTTCTGGTACTGGTTACATCTGGTAACTGTCAGCTGGTGTGTTGTTTCGCAGTCTAAATAGCTGTCTGCCTGATGTATGGTTGGAAAGGCAGGTTGCATCTGCTGAGCATGCACAGGTCAGATGCTTGGGATTTCTGTGTGTCTGCACTTTTGTGCTGTATGTCTGCACTTGTGTGCTATATGTGGCATTTCTCAGCAATAGAAGGGAACTCCATTGGAAGTGCTGCACAGCAGCTGTGAACATAAATCTCATAAAAAATGTTTTCAGGAGATGAGCACTGAGAAGAATTCTCTGTTCAGATGGCTTTACTGTTAGTAGAGCTACACATGTAAAACATTGCACTGGAAAACATGTGTTTACACCAATGAGAGAGAAAGACTGGATGGCCCTATCTGTTTCAAACTGGTCCCAGCAACAGCAAGAACATAAAAAATGCTCAGCCAAGAAGGAGAAAAGAACCACTGGACTTGGGAGTTGGTCACTCTGCACTACATATCAGCTTCCAGAAGCTGCTGTAACCATCACTAAGACCCCAGTATAGGGCCTTTCTGTTGGATTTCTTCTTTGCTCAAAAGAACAAAAGTTAATTGGGATGGACAAAATATTGTGGATATTGTTATGTATTCAGGTACACAAAGGACTCACAAAGCTTGAGACAAAATCTTGGGTTTTTTCCACAGACTATTGTCCTTGTATGTAGCTCTCACTTTGCCTATCAGTTCTCTCCTCACCTACATTGTAGACCGTCACAGTGTAATTCAGACCATGGATTTTGTTATAGAGGCCATTCCAAGTCCTAGTAGATATAAACACTTTTAGGCCAACCAGTACAGGATAGGCTTCCCTCACTCAAAATTAGGATGCACGTAAAGTAGTAAGAAGAACGGGATGGAGGATGCCAGGCAGAAGATAGAGCACTAGTTCATGTACGCACAGACATGTTGTTGGAAAATGCAGTGTTCAAGATAAAGGGATGGAAGTATAGATACTGAAAGCCTCTGCCTTGAACTTGTTGAAGTCTTTACAACTGTGCAGTGTAGGTGTAAAATTAAACTTCTTTACTAAGTACAAAGAAAACCCTACTAGATACCATGCAAAATTCAATCTGACAGTATATGATAGGCCTGTTTTTCAATTACATTAGTGACTTTGTGGATGTCAGGCTTGGAAAAACAGATCTGAGCAAGTTGAAAAGGATTTGAGGAAAAGTGCATATAGGACAGTAGGAAGTTATACCGATTACATACTCACTTGCACAAAAATAGATTTTTTTCTGTATCTTACATGGACAATAGTGGAGATATGCTTGAATCAAATGCAATATATTTATCCATAACACTCTCGACAGAAGACATGATTAAAGCTATACTTGAGAAATTCTCCAGCCAGTGTCCAAAGAGTGATGATGGCAGCTGCAGCCAGCTGCCTGTCAGAGGAAGCATAAAAATGATAGGAAGTCTCTGAGATTGGTGAAAACAGAGGGTTCCTTCCCTCAGAAAAATGAATTATCAAAGAATGCTTGCTTGGCAAGTAGTTTTTCTTGCCAAGTTCTCCCTATTCTCCTGCGATTGCATTCTCCGCCCTGCTTTGTTTCACCATTTATGTATTAGCTATACCAATTGTCAGATGCAGCCAGACCAAACAATGGGACTTCTTCTAAATAGTGGCTAAAGACTACAAAGTGGAAACAACACTAGCAGTCATTAATCAATAGTCATTAGCCTTAGGGGACAGGGCACAAGAGGCAACTCCAGTTCATTTAAACTAAAAAAAAAGAAATAGATGGGGTACAACATCTGCGTGTGATATATCTTTCCACTTTGGGTAAAATGGGATTTTAAAACAAGGCATTTCATCAAAAACACAGAAATCCAAAGTCCCCTGTGTGACTGTGGTATGTATGCAGTGTTTTTAACAAGTAGAAATAGATCTCCTTTTACTACTGTTCTACGTACAGCACTCGTGTGGCTGGAGAATTTGAAGCTGATTTTTAATTAGATAGTACACATAAAAGTAAGCAGAGAAAGCTTGTGGTATGGAAAATGTAGATTGCCTAAAGGAAGACATCCATTAATACAAAGTATGAGTTAATGACTTACTGTAAACTATGTAAGTCACCACACTTGTCATATTGGGTGCTTAGAAAAGCCCTTCCAGTTTTGCAACTTGAAGGAAAAGAGGCACCAGAGCAAAAAGATTAGAACAGATGGCTGCTAGGCTTTCTAGCTAGACCAAAGTTACCAGAACTCAAAGAAATAGGTCAGATTAACTGCAGATGTCGGGGAAAAAAAAACATTACGGAAGAGTAGTCACATGCCAGCTCCAAGGTACTTCTCTATTAATCCAATCATAGGGCATACTTTGTGGTCACTGGAACATTTCTGAACCACGTTTTTAAAGTTGTCCCAGCTACGAATGACAAGAAAATCAGGACAGAAATTTGCAATGACTGTGGAGCCCAAACAGATGCTCGTTTGTGAAAGGCCTGTTTTCTCCTTCGCACCTTTCATTGGTCATCTTTCTCTGGCTCCCCCTGCTGACTTCTAAGTGAGCGCTTAGAAAGTTTCAACTAACGATAGGAAAACACATCAGTGAACTCAAAAATAGAGAGGTATTAAACTGGGGAGTGCTATTTAAACAAGTGGGAATCTGATTTTACTAAATTAAGCTGGAAGAGTTTGACGAAAAGGTTTACTATATATACTATCTTATGCTTCCACTCTCTGGAGTTTCAGAAATCTCATGAATACAGAGTCCAGTAGGTAAATTCAAATGAAAGCATGCAACAACTGAGTATTTGTGTTTCCCTTGTTCAAAGCGTCTAGATTTGAAGGCTGCTAAATAGCATAAAGATGATTAGGAGGAAAACCAGAGTGCCTCACTTTCCACCAGTATTTGAGTATTAACAAAGTATATCTGCAAGGGCAGCTAAGCCAATGAAGTTCTTCAAGTGAAGAAATCCTTACATGACAATTTTATTTCCAGTATCATATTGGCTGTAATACTAAAAAGCAGGATAGGATTCCAGTGTCAATTAAACGTAGCACGTTTTGAAAAAGGACATAGTAACACTTAGACACTAGCCATAAGTTTGAAAGATTTTGAGAGCAGCTTTTTCAAACAGGTCAGAATAGGGACAGGAAGTTAATATAGCTTTAAGGCTGAGGCATTGTGTTCCAAGTCAGCTAAAAGGAAATGTACATGGACAAATCCTGACTTGTAGAAGTCTAAAAAGGAAGTGCTGACCCAAGTTTAACTATAGTGATGTGAATAATGCTACACAAATGTAGCATTACCATAATGCATTATAATTCTGCAGCCACAGATTTTCTTGAAGGAAACAGCTGCAGTGCTGAAATTTTAATCTTCTCAAAATTAAAAGGCAGAAAAATTACCCAGGCATCAGAGTCTGAACATCATAAAAGGACTGGTTATGAAGACTGTCATTATGATAACTATTTTCTCTTTCTCTTTAATAAAGAGATTTTAATCTTCAAGTTTGGTTTTGATGTCTGCTTGTAGTAGGCCACAGCTATATGTTTTCAAATCTCCATCTATTCTTTCAAAAAAAGAAAAAAAACCCACAAAATTTTCTAAGGTCTGGGATAGAGATAAAGGAAATCTGATTTCTGGAAACATGTCTCAGGATTCTTGGTGCATCACTATCCTCAGGGGTTATTTTGCACAGTGTTGTCAGAGCAATTGTCTGCCCTTTAAAGTCCCTGTGATGACTGTGTTTGCAGCAGTTTATAGAGGTAAAAAGCAAAAGTGACTTAGTTCAATCTGTTTTATTCTTCTGATCATAAAGGATTGTACTGAGAGGGGGATCCAGCACAGGCTATAAAACACAGTATTCAGAGATCAATACCAGAGGTATTTTCAGCAGCTGGCACCCACTGTGGAAATGATAGCTATCTGAAAACTACCTTACGTAGCCACAGTTCAGTGATTCACTAGTTTGTTGTTAAGAAGGAAACTGTGTCAGCAAGTGTGATGACAAGGGTTTGTGAGATGATTACTGTTGTAATTAACCCATAAGTAATGGGCATAACTACAGGCCCAGGATCTGAGAAACTGTTCAAGCAAATGTGTTTCCTAGCTCTCCTCCTGCTTCTCTGCTTTTGTCTTCCCTCCTCCTTTCTTCCCCTCCTTCAGTCAAGTAGTCAGATATGTGTCCAAGCCTCTCCATTCCTCGCAGTCATAGAATCACAGAATAGTTAGGGTTGGAAAGGACCTGAATATCATCTAGTTCCAACCCCCCTGCCATGGGCAGAGACGCCTCACACTGAACCATGCCACCCAAGGCTCTGTCCAACACGGCCCTGAACATTGCCAGCAATGGAGCGTTCACAACTTCCCTGGGTGACCCATTCCAGCGCCTCACCATCCTTACAGTAAAGAATTTCTTCCTCACATCCAATCTAAACTTCTCCTGTTTAAGTTGGAACCTGCTACCCCTTGTCCTCCCACTACAGTCCCTAATGAAGAGACCCTCCCAAGCACCCTTATAGCCCCCTTCAGATATTGGAAGGCTGCTATGAGGTCTCCATGCAGCCTTCTCTTCTCCAGGCTGAACAGCCCCAACTTTCTCAGCCTACCTTCATACAGGAGGTGCTCCAGTCCCATGATCATCCTCGTGACCCTCCTCTGGATTTGTTCCAACAGTTGCATGCCCTTTTTTGTGTTGAGGACACCAGAACTGCACACAATACTCCAAGTGAGGTCTCATGAGAGCAGAGTAGAGGGGATGGATCACCTCCTTCGATCTGCTGGTCACGTTCCTTTTGATGCAGCCCAGGATATCATTGGTTTCTGGCCTGTGAGTGCACACTGAAAGCTCATGTTCATTTTCTCATCGACCAGCACCCCCAAGTCCTCTGGATGTCATTCCTTCCCTCTAGCATATCAACCAAACCACCCAGCTTGGTGTCATCAGCAAACTTGCTGAGGGCACCCTCAATCCCACTGTCCATGTCACCAACAAAGATGTTAAACAAGACCAGTTCCAACATCGATCCCTGAGGGGCACCACTCATTACCGGCCTCCACCTGGACATTCAGCCATTGACCACAACTCTTTGCGTGTGGCCAGCCAGCCAGTTCTTTATCCACCGAGTGGTCCATCTATCAGATTGATGTCTCTCTAACTTAGAGACAAGAATGTCATGTGAGACAGTGTCAAACGCTTTGCACAAATCCAGGTAGATGACATCAACTGCTCTACCCCTGTCCGTCAATTCTGTAGCCTCCTCGTAGAAGGCCACCAGATTGGTCAGGCAGGATTTCCCCTTAGTGAAACCATGCTGGCTGTCACCAACCACCTTGTTGTTTTTCATGTGCCTCAGCATGCCTTCCAGAAGAATCCACTCCAAGATTTTGCCAGGCACAGAGGTGAGGCTGACTGCTCTGTAGTTCCCCAGCTCATCCATTTTCCCCTTCTTGAAAATGGGGGTTATATTTCCCTTTGTCCAGTCGTCAGGAACTTGACTGCCATGATTTTTCAAACATGATGGACAGTGGCTTAGCAATTTCATTTTCCAGCTCCTTCAGGACCCATGGGTGGATTTCATCAGGTCCCATGGTCTTGTGCATGTTCAGGTTCTTAAAATGGTCTCGAACCAGATCCTCTCCTACAGTGGGCACAGCGTCTTCGTTCTCACAGTCCCTGTGTTTACCTTCCAAGACTTGGGTGGTGTGGTCAGGGCATTTGCCAGTAAAGACTGAGGCAAAGAAGTCATTAAGAACCTCAGCCTTCTCCAAATCCAGGATAGCCAGTTGTCCCAATGGCTTCTGGAGAGGGCCCATGTTGTCCCTAGTCTGCCTTTTATTTGCAACGTACCAATAGAATCCCTTCCTGTTATCTTAACATCCCTAGCCAAGTTTAATTCTAAGTGGGCCTTAGCTTTCTTAACCTAGTCCCTAGCTTCCCAGACAACATCCCTGTATTCTTCCCAGGCTGCCTGTCCTTCTTTCCACCTTTTATAAGCCTCTTTTTTCCTTCGAATTTTCCTCAGCAGCTCCTTATCCCTCCAAGGGGGTCTCCTTGGTCTCCTACTGCACTTCCTTCTAGTGAGGATGCAACACTCCTAGGCTTGTAGGAGGTGATCCTTGAATATTAACCAACAGTCTTGGGCCCCCCTGCCCTCTAGGGCTATATCCATAGAACCTTATGAAGCAGGTTCCAGAGGAGGCCAAAGTTTGCTTGCTTGAAGTCCAGGACAGTGAGCTTGCTGCATGCTCTTGTCACTCTCCTGAGGATCTCAAACTCAATTGTCTCTTGATCACTGCAATCAAGGCTGCCCTAGAGTGTCACATTTCCTACCAGCCCTTCCTTTTGGTGAGCACAAGGTCAAATATGGCACCTCTCCTTGTCAGCTCTTCTATTATTTGCAGGAGAATATTGTCTTCCACATAATTAAGGAATCTCCAGGATTGCTTGTGCCAGGGCATACCTTCCTTCTAACATATATCAGGGTGGTTGAAATCCCCCATGAGAACAAGGGCCTGGGAGCCTGAGGCTGTTCCTATCTGTCTATAGAGTGTTTCATCCACAAAGTCCTCTTGATCAGATTTATAGTTGATTCATGCTGGGTAAAAATTTGACGGACATAATTGGTTTTGTGTACCTCATCCATTATTTATATGAGATTATTTAGTGTTTATCTGACATAATTTGACTTTTACACACATATAAAAGTATATGAGTTGCATTTAGTACAAGGTTTATAAGCAGTGCTGTATCATTTTATGGACAGAAGCCTTGTATCTTACTGCTAATGGTCTTCTGCTATTTTAAATGCATTAAACTGACATAGATATAACCTCCCAAGTAATGGGAGGTTAACGACATGCTCTTTAGGAAATCATTTAACTGATGCATCAGGTTTTGAAATGCTCATAGCCTATTTAGAATATCTCAACCAATAGGAAATAGACCCAAAATGATATCAAATAAACAATGAATAAAAATCGACCATGATGATGAAGAGCCACTGTCTGTAATAAAGTTATTTTAAACTATGTCAAATCAATAGATTCCATTTTTAAAGGAATATTTGAAAAGTATGTTTTTGCCTTTATCTTTCAGTGCAAGCAGCTACTCCTAGTGGTTACAGATGACAGCACTGGAGACTTTACTACAGCTAAAGCTCATTACTTACTGGTACACTACATGCATAGCAATTTGGTATTTATCCACAATCTCTTGTTTATTATGTTTGCTCTGTGAAATATATCCTAATAATGACACTTTGTTTATGGAGAATGTATGCACTTAACTGATTAATTTTTACAATATGTATCTCCTTCCCTAGCTCATTTAATCTTGTTTCATGTGAAAGCCAGTGATTTTGTGAAAGTATGTTGCCAGTAACTCATTACTCAAACTCTCATATTCAGTAGGAATGAGACAGGACCCTGAAGACCTCATATGAGTAGGAGATGTCCCCATAGTGACCCATGAACCCTGGCTACTATTCAAGATAGACATACCCAGCAAGTGAGTTCTGCCCAAAAAGTGGAGCTAAAGGTGTCGTTCAGAAACATTATCCCATGAAAGCCCAGGAAGAATTAGAGAAGCCATCCCCCTTTAATTACACAATGGAGATAGATAACTTCTCTTTCTGAAGAATTTGCTATTTGCTGGGATCTCTGAAGTCTAATGATGGTATTTCTACTTGAAGATACACACATTTCATTTTTCTTATTTTAGTCTTTGGCTATTCATGTTTTATAGATTTTTATGCTAATGGGATAAACCCCAGATCCAATGGGAACATGACTGTTTAGAACACCTGGTAAACTAAATTTTGCCAATACAGATTACTGGGGATTATATTTATACTATGAAACTACACAAGGCCTTTTAAGTTCAAATGTACCTACTCATCAGTCCTATTCTGCACCTGATGTCAGCCTTGGGGTTTTTATTTCATTTTAGGTTTGTTGTATTCTGGTAGCTTGTTGAAAAATGACTTACTCAGCTATACCTTTCACTAAAGGGCCATACAGTTTACTGAGCAGAAATAGCACTAAGCATTGATTGTGAAAATGGCAGTGTTGCATGATCCATATATGAATGGTGTTTGACACTGTTGTGATAAAACTGGTATATCCTTCATTTTTCCCCCTGCAAATAGGGGTAAGGGGACAAAGGGGATCAAACAAGAGGTGGTTGTTGAGGAAGGAGTCAATTATGCATTTACGCAGCCTGGTTCTGGGCCAGAGTTGCATGTGCATGTGAATGCTAATTAATGGTTCAAACTGTGTCTACTTTTAGAGACCGTAAATGTGAATAAACATTTGCACAGAATGATTACATGGAGGTTAGGGTCTGCCAGTGGTATCAGATAGGAAAGCCTTTAATGACCAGAGAAAACAAACTAGGTTTGCCTAGCCATAAAATTACCATACCTCATTGTGATAACATTGAGATCTATTGCACATAGCTTCTGCACCCTGGCCAAACCATTTTTTCTGAGGTCAGTTGTTGCAAAAAGCGTCTGGAAGAACTTGGATATGCTCAATATGAGTGATCAGCAAGCTTCAACTTTATTAGGTGACTCCTTATAGGTTTATAGATTTATAGGTTTATAGGATCGTTAATTAGCTAATACATATTGCAAAACTAGAGCTCACTATTGGCTATGTTCTACAAGGCTAACCCCGCCTTAACTTCCCTTTTTATGCTCATCCTGTTCCCTTTTCTCAGGCATTCCTTAGATAACCACATTGTCCCTGTTAACTGCTCTTTTGCAAAAGATCTTGCCACACCCAATTCTTGCCATATTGGTTTCCTGGCAGTATCAGCATCAGAATAGCTGAGCTCGGTGCTTTCCCAGCTCCTGCTCAGCCAGCTGAATCATATCTATGTGACCCTTGCCTGTTAACCATTTCTCTACAATTCCCCCGTTTTTATTTTGGGCGAGCAGGACGCGAGTTGTTGTCTTTTCTAACAGGTTCTTTAAACAAGATATAACACAACTAAGACAAGCAAAAATAACAATAATCACTATCATAAGCATTAAAAACCTTTGCACAAGATTCTTTAACCATCCTCCCAGGCCAAACCAGTCAGTGAGTCCCTCTGACAGGGTGAATGCAAAATGCTGTCTGTCTGTTTCATGTAAGGCAATTGTGAAAAAACAGTCCTTCAGATCAATGATCAAGAAGGACCATCCGGCAGGCAAAAGTGCTGTATTGGGCAGTCCCGGTTGCAGTGCTCCCATTGCATACATCTGGTTATTGACAGCTCGTAGGTCATGTAAGAGCCTATGTTTCCCAGACTTCTTTTTGATGACAAAAATAGGAGTATTCCATGGCCTGGTTGAAAGGTGCAAATGTCCTTGTTGTAACTGTTCCTTAACCAGGTTGTGAGCTTGCTCAAGACTTTCCCCTTTTAAAGGCCATTGCTCCACCCAGACCGGTTCCTCTGTTTTCCACTGGAGTGGGATTGGGAAAGTCCATGCAATGGCCGCTAGATAAAAGGGCGGCTCCGATCATTTGTCAAATCAATTCCCATTTGAGCTAATACATCTCTGCCTATCAAAGCTTGTATGCCATCTGGTAAAGGAAGAATGGACACGGAGCAATTTACAGTCTGTCAGTCCAAGATGATAGATAGTGGAGGAGGTCGATGTGCAAGGATTAAACCACGGACCCCAGCCACTGTTGCTCCAGAGCTTATTGTGGGCCATGTTGAAGGCCACACTTCGGCTGCGACAATGCTCACATCAGCGCCTGTATCAAGCAGCGCTTGGAGTCGAAGTGGCTGTGAATTATACGGGATCTCAATAGGTTTTCAAGGTCTGCTGGTCAAGTCCACAGTTAACAATGCAGAAGTCCTAGTAGAGCCAAAACTGCCTTCCCTTCGCGATGTCGACAGGGGAGTCCCTGATGTTAACAGCAGCTCTCTGTGCCAAACTGCTCAGTCCTTCTGCATGTACACGTCCATTAGTAACCTCCAGTCCAGGCCGAAAAGCCTTTGGTTCACTACTGCCAGGTCTCTTCC
>JAOEHY010041722.1:0-15790 GCA_025447955.1 Psilopsiagon aurifrons
CTTGTTCCAACAGTTGCATGTCCTTTTTATGTTGAGGACACCAGAACTGCACACAATACTCCAAGTGAGGTCTCTCAAGAGCAGAGTAGAGGGGCAGGATCACCTTCCTCGACCTGCAAGGTCACGCTGCTTTTGATGCAGAATTAGAAAGGTCTTTATCTCTTAATAAGCGATATGATTGGAAAGAGAGTTTATTGAGGGGGCAGGTGGTAATACACATTGAACACTGGTCATCTGGCAAGCTGGAGCTTAATGATTCCTGGTGTCTTCTGTGGATTTTCTTTTCTTCCTTTCCCATCCTGTTGTCTGGGACCGTGGGGTAGGGGAGGAGGGGATATGCTTTAATTTCAGTGAGCGAATGTTTTGGGAGTGTTATCTTGCTTTTGAAATAAATACGAATTTTATATGCTCCCAGTCTTATTAATTGGAACACAGGTCTAAATGGCAAACTGGTAAGCAGCTTTTAAACCTAATGTTTTATGTCCTTTCAGAAAGAAAACTAGATTAACATGAAAGCAGAGATTTTTAATTCTTAATTCTGCACCTCTAATTAAGTTATTTTAAGATTTATTTAATCATGTTAATCTACACCTGAATTCTCTAAGAATCTGGGTTCTGGTTTACTGCTTACTGAACTCCCTGGAAATTTGTGATTGTCTTTGCAATCCTTTGATCAAATATTTATTCTGAAGGTCTCAAAGACTTTACAGAGAGTTTTAAGTTGGTTTAAATGATTCTTGTACATCAAAGTCAGTCCTTTTAATTGGAAAAAGCTACTCTGTGTCTTCTACAAAGAAGTTGGTAATTGTATTTGCTGTATTTTTTACAGTTGTGCTAAGGCTATGGTGATATTAAATCAGAGATTCCAGTGATTCTCAAAGTAAATGTTATGCACAGTATTTGAGCATTTAATCACATACATTAATTATGTTCATAATTATTGCATGATCTGCCCTATGCAGTTATTTCCCTATGGACTAGTGGCATTAAATGCCAGAGCTTCAGGGCAGGGATGCTGGGTTTTTGGTTGGTTGATTTGTTCTTTTAAGTGCTCAGTAATATGCTTTAGGAATGCTGGTTTAAATAATTTTTTACTTCTAATTTTGCCACAGATTTCTTCAGAGACTAATATTGACCAATATTTCCTTAGGGTATGGCACTTAAAACAAAGAGAATGCTCAGGAAGCCTGAAAATCTTAGTCTAAGACTTCTTTTACTGATTATTTACTTTCAAAAAGCTTAGGAGTTGGGTTTTTTTTGATAAAGCAAAATGAGAAAAAATAGGCCTCATAGTAAGTATACTCCGTGCAGTATCTCTACTAATCAGGACATTCTATATGAATATTAGCAGCATTGACTAGTTAATGGTTAGCCACCATTATTTGTTTTTAGATTATCTGGATTTTTCTTGTGTGGTTTCTTTAAAGCTGTGATTCAGAAACCAGTGGAGTCACTGACTCACCAATTCCTTCAGTCAAAGAACTATTCATTAAGTATGGTTTGGGCTGGAGCTGCTGTTGACAACCTACCTACAGATCTGCTGAGTGGCTTCAAAATCCCAAAACATTAAAGAAGCAGAAAAATAGTTTGTTTCATAGCACCAGGTGGAGCAGACACAGACGCCAATCCCCAAGTAAACGTGCTTTGACTCCCATGCCTTCTGAATGGAAAGACATTGCCCCTCCCTTTCCCCCAAGCAGTGGATGTTTTCTTAACTCCAGTTATAGGTATTGTGGCATGCTTAAAAAAAAAAATTTAAAAAAAATGAGGAAATACTTTTTATTCTTTCTTTAAGTGACATCTTCATAGATGTCTTGCTCTGCATCCATTATGACATTAAAGAACTGAGATTCATTAGTTTAGAATAATGATGCATAACATATATCTTGAGCTATTTAAAGTAATTAATAGCATAAAGAAAAGCCAAAACTATTCCTTTTGATGAGACACATTCTTTTGAGGGACTTTTTATTTTCAGATTCGTTGGTGCTGACACTTGACACTTGAGGGAATGATGCATTTGGTGCTATGTGGACTCTGAGTCCGTTCTCAGTTGTTTTGCGTACACTGGGAGCTCACTTTAAGTGGAAATTTGGAGGCTATTATGGCTACAAAGGAAACTTTAAATACAGTGCATTAAAATATTTTGGACACTTTCCCTTTGGGATGTATTTATCTGTTAATGAAATTTGTGTGGAATGTGAGAACAGATTCATGGAGAAGTGCCCACAGGTTGTGCTCTAGTACAAGTTTTAATTAAGGCGGTCACTCTGGGAGGTATTGCTGTGGAGAGCCAAGGCATATGGTACAGTCAAGCAGCTCTTTGAAATGCTTGTGATGCCATCTCTGAATTAGCATGCAGAATGCCTGTTTCTTATGGGTTTAGTGTGCCTGGGAGTAGAGGGATTTCAGTCTCCTGCTTTAATCCAATCTTGTTTTATTGAATTATTTATTATTTGCAAGTGATGAAAAAGGTTGGTTCATGCTTCTAATGAATGGCTGTGAGATGTTATAGAGCAAAGTGCCTGTTTTTAAACTGAGGGCAGGAATCTAATGTGCTGCACTTGCTTTCTATATAATTGATATAGAAACCATGAGTGAATACGGAAAGATCTTTGTGATGTAATTTAAAATAGACCAAAAAATAGAATACCTTAGTATTAATAATTTGTTGTTTTCATTATTTATTTTTACTTTTAATCTGTAGTTACTCTCTTTGTTATTCTAATAGAAATTTGCTTGAAGTTGAAATAATAAGTTGCTGTGCATCTATGTCATAAATATGCGTCAGTATATATTAGGGGGTTTGTACATGTGGGCTTGTGTGTGCATTGTTACATTTCTGTAGCTTCTAATACTTATTTTAGAAGTTACTTTGAAGAGGCACATTAATTATATAAGGATTATACCTGAACAGGGGTTTCTAATGACAATGTGTGATACTTTCCTAGGCAGCTGTTGCACTGGGACATACGCAGAGAAAACTGCAATTTCTTGGTGTTTTATCAAGTCAGTCAAATAACAATGATACAGATGCTACTTGTTTGGGGGTTCTTTTAACACAGCCTGGAAACTTTAAGATTTTTTCAGGGTGACATCCCCAGATAATTTGCCCAGAATGTGCAGCAATGAATGTCCTAATTGTTCGTGATTTTTAACAGGACTTAAACCCAACTTTATTCAACCAATCAGCTTGAACTAACTAGATTTTATAAGGAAAAGTACCAAGACAAAACCTTGTAGGGTATCTGAGAGCCTCTTGTCTGGGGACAGTTTGTACAGTCTGGTGAACTTTAAATGTACAAAACTGTAAGTTCAGCAATCTTACTAAAATGTCATTTGCCTCAGATCTGATTAGCAGCATCAAGAGCCGAGAGGATGGGAATTACATTCAGAAAGGCTACCTGTTACTCTTACATAGTTCAGCATTCTGAAAAAGCTTGGGGAAGTGACTGGACTAGAATGTTTATGCTTCATTCCAGGAAAAAAAAATAATTATTTAGTGAGCTCACAAAGCACAATATCTGTTCCAGAAGAGATTTTGGTACACGTATCCTGATTAAATTCTCCATATAAATAAAGTCTAACATACTACATTCAGTGGAAGCTTGCAATCCTTTTCGGCTGTAAGTACTTACTATAAGGAATATTACAACTTTTGTTGGAAGAAAGAATGAACTATCAATTGCTGTACGGGATTTATAAGCCACTCAAGGTACAGTAGATCTGTTGTATCTGTTTCTCAGTCATCTTGTTTTCAGACTGTCGAATTTATGTAATTACATCTTGGATAGAAGTCTTTTCATGCCTCTGAATATCTGGAAAGTCCTTTTCTAAAAATTAATTTCAACATCTATCCCTCAGACAAGGGAAGTGAATGATGGGGAAACACCCAATACAAAGTGCATTCCTGTATGTGAATTGTCAGTTTACACAGTGTTCTGTAGACCTTTTGTCTATTTTACTATTTTGTATCATGTAGCTTTGTTTTTTTCTGACTGCTGTTAAATGCTGAACTGATGCTTTAACAAATTTATTCCTATTAAATCTCACATTTTTCTTCTGAATAATAAAGGCCAATTCAATGTTTATCATTCAGTACTCAGATATGTCAAGATATCTGTCTGTGTAGGTTTGCATTTGTCTGTCTAAATTTTACCTGTCATCATAACCAGATCCTCTAAGGCTCTTGTAAAGCTCTTTTGTTGGCCCTTGCGTTAAGTATCTAAGATCTCCTTGCTGGCTGATTTGTCACTTTCTGGATCTTTAAGTTGCCATATCAATCTGCAAGATGGTACCAAGTTTTGCAAAATGCACTGGTGACTTCCCTCCTTCCATCATGGGATCCCCTATTTATGAGCAACATAATACTTGTATTTTCAAAATGCTTATAAAAAGGAAAAAAATAAATCAGTACCTCATCAGAAAGTGTTGATCAGTAACAAAATAGTGTTCTAATGGAACAAATCCAGGGTAGGGCAAAAACTGAAAGTCATGCATCCAGAAGTGAATCATGGAATACACCCACTGACTACAATTATACCTTCCACAGAAATGCATATGCTAGACTTCTGCATTTTGTAGCTTAGAACAGCAGGAATATGTGCTGTGAACAAAAATGCTCAAGTTGCTGTATTAGACTATGGACAGTCTTATTTAATCTTAAGACCTTGAATATGTCTGTGTAACCTAAGTGTGCAAACTGTTTTCTCGTGGCAGGTGAGGTCACAATGGCAGCTTTCAAGAAAACAACAGTATTCTTACCGTTATAATAAAGGTACTTTATTTTTCTTTAGTTTCAGTTGTTTCCATTAGGTTAATATTAATAGAAATCTACTGTTAAGAGAAAATGCCACCACCACCACCAAAAAACCCAATAAAACACAACAGAAAAAGCTGATATATAAGCATGTTTGCATTTTGGTATATGGACTTACAGAGTATGAAGCCTCTCGTATTGAATATTGTTGAAATACTGGTCTTTATTTAGCAAATGATGTTTTGAATTCCAGGAAATGACCTTGTAAAAATGGAAGTTAAGAAAAGGAAATCTGCCTATGTAACAAACTCTCTGTGAGGGAAAATGAAGAAAAGAAAGTCAGTACAAACAAAGGAGAATGACAGAGGCTGAATCAGGGAAAGGTGGGGAATTTATCTGAGAATGAGGAATTTATGGAATGTGGGTGAAACATGCCTCACAGTTTTTCAGGTCTAGAAATGCTTCCCAGAAGCTCAGTAGTCTCTTCTGATTGTACTAGTTAAATAAAAATCACACACAGACCAAAACCCCCTTTTTGCACTAATTCTGTCCTGCTACTGTGGTAATCTACCAAAGAATCCAGCATACTTTAAGGTAGACCATGTTGCAAGTGTGACAGGACTTGAATGTTATACAGAATGCTGTGGCCAGCTGCTCGAAAGCCCCCAGCTTTATGTGTGTCTCTGTTTTGTCTCCATTCCCTCTGGTTCCTCTGACTGTTCCTCTGGACTGCCATTAAACTGTCTTTCCAAAGGGGCTGCTAATATTTATGGATTTTCTCTCTTAGCCCAAAGTGGTGGTGATGGTGGTCACCAGCAAAAGTAAAAAGCCAGAAAGAAAATGGAACTCTCCATCTATGTGGATGCTTTAAGGCTAACAGGATCATTGTTGGAGAAAGAGGGAGGTAAGGTACAATCTCTTTTGGAGTATCTGGAGTGCCTGGGAGTACATCAACCCAGATAGCTCCCAGCAAGGTATCTTTCCCATGCTCCAAATCATTTATGGTCATAGGCTGTGCTCTGGGAATACTCTGGTGTTCCTGCTTGTGCTCAAAACCAGGAACCTCCTGCAAATAGTGCAGACACAGGGACACCATTTCAGGGTCCTGCTATGGCAAGGGAGTATCTTAAACGGATTGACTGACCTCCTTCTAGTAATGTGAGCCCTTGGGAAGAGAGGGAGTAGCAGTGACCACTTGTTCACAATGGCCAAGCAGCTAAAACCATAGCCTTTACAGTGGACGTATATCCAAGCCTTAGTATGGTTTTCCATGAGCTTGGTTTGCTTGCGGCAGAGGCACTGGTGCAGTTGTCACACACCTGGGCTGTCTTGTCAAGTCCAGGATGAAGTGAAGTCTGAAAGTCTCTTTTGCCCTGCACTGAAACATGATTAATTTTTGGTGTTCTCATTGTGATGTAGTGTAAAAAAAATGTGTTTATTATTGAAAAAGGCACAGTTTGCACTACCTGAACAGGGCTCTCCTCATGTTCTTCCAAGTGTTTTAAGTGCGTCAAGGCACACACTGGGCATTTGTATGGCATGCCTTACACCTCCATCTGTGCAGTAACTTGCGTACGTACGGCAACTCGGGCTGTAAGGACGGGAGGGCTGGGTCAAGGCGCCCCGCAGCCCCGAAGAGGGTCAACAGTCGCGCGTTCGGTCCCCCAACACCGAAACCGAGCTCGGCAGTGCCACCTCCCGGCGATGCGGTTTTCCCCTGCCAGGCCGAGTGCGCAGGCCCGGCCGCCGGGGCCTGGCAACGCGCGGAAGGGGCCGCCTGGCTGGTGCCGGCCGCGCGGGTTTCGGCACTCGGTGAGGCCGATAGTGAGGTCGGTCTGTGCCGCTCCGCTCCTCGCCGTGCGGCCGGAGCCCCCGCCCCTGTCGCGCTTTCTCTCCGCTTGTCCCGGCGCTCTGCCTCCGGCAGCGAAGCGCTGGCAGCTCCGTGCTTCAGCCGGCAGCTCGCCCGGCGCCGTTTGCGGGCGGCAGCCGCCATTTTGTGAAGAAAGGCGGAGGCGGCGGGGCCGCGGCCGGTCCGTGGCGGTCTTGCGGTGTCCTCCGTCCGCCGTCAGCGGGGAGGAGGAGGAGGAGGAGGAGGTGGGGTCGGGCTCCGCCTCTCAGCATTGCGGCGGGGGAGGCTGTCGGTAGAAGCCGCTCTGTGCCGCGGGGTGGATCTCGCTGCCGGAGAGGAGGGCCGGGGCGGGCACGGGAAGTGACAGGGACTTCCTGGCGCTGTGGAGCAGCGACAGGACGGGAGCCCCTGAGGTGCGCGGCTTTTTCGTGTTCTCGGTACTCCTCGAGAGCACGTTGTGCTCCGCTCGCTTGGAAGGCTGCTGAGTTTATAAAGAGGTTTGTTGGGTGAAGTTCTCGTTAGGTGGGCAAAATAAGTGGTGAGGTCTGTTTTGATGCAGTAGCGATGGGGGCAGCCCCCGTGCAGGAACCGCGGGTCTGCCCCTGCTCCGCAGAGAGCTTATTCGATGGTGAGCTTCTTGTTCATGCGTTATCGCTTTGGGTTGCCTCTATTTACGTAGAAAAAAAAAAAAGCTGTAAACACAGAGGTAGATGTGTGCGTATTTAGAAAGCTGATATGAAGTTTACAGAGACTGGTTTGCACGGTGCGGTTAATTCAGAATAAAATAGCTGTGTTTTGTGTGCTTTCTTTACTGATTATAGCAAACGATTGGTGAGAACACCTGACACTTTCAACTACTGAAAGTTTCAGAATACGAAAGTTAAGATTATTTATGGACACTTCATGTGCCTTCCTTGTGTTACAGTAGAGATTTGGCAAATTGACTGTGTAGGTCTTTGCTCTTTGGCGCCCTGAACAAACAGCTGGATTCTAAACAGATCATAGTCTACAGCGTTTTTAAATATGAGTGGGCTTTGAAAAGGACAATAAAAGTAGAGGTCTTGGGTGGGTTCTGCACTAAATTTGCCATACTTTTCAGAATGTATATTTTGGTTGGTTTGGGTTTTTTTTCATAGCTTGGAACAATGTGTGTTTTGTGTCTGTATCTCATCTTAGAAACAGTTAAACTCTCCAAGGGATTTAAGTATGACTGACTCTCAAAATGGATACATTCCCAAACAGATAGTGAAAAAATCAGTTTGTATTTAATTGCAAATGTCTAATACCAAAACCCGACTGTAGATGGATCTCTGCATTGTTCTGTGCTTCTGCTGTTATTTTAAATTATTTCTTTACATTGCATCAGCGTTGTAAAGACCAAGATCAGTTTTGAACAAGGCAGTTACAAATCTCTCTGGTTGGTTTCTAGGTTTGCAATTATGTTTCATAGGCACTTTATGTGGTAACAGTAAAATGTACCTTTCTCAATGGTAGTAGTTTGTAACTGTAACAATTGTCTTTCTAGTGTACTGAAGCATGTTTTTACCAAGATCTGTTAAAGTCAAGAGGACTGCTGATGAGGACAGAAGTTGTACAACTGCTAAGAAAAATAAATTGTCTTCTGGAGGATCTTTGCTAGAGGAGACCGCCAAGTTTGAAGCCTGTAAGTCAGTTAGAACAGAAACTTCTGCTTCAAGGTGCAGTGAAGTTGCACAAGAACATGCAGAAGCTGTAGCTGCAGACCCTGGTGTTGCTAATACAGCTTTGGGAAAGGACAACCAACATACTGATGAAGGCAGCTCTTTGGAAGAGCCCATAAAATCCTTCAGCAAATCCCAGCGTTGGGCAGAACCTGGAGAACCTGTATGTGTTGTGTGCGGCCGCTATGGAGAGTATATCTGCGATAAAACAGATGAAGATGTTTGTAGCTTGGAATGTAAAGCCAAACACCTTCTACATACTCAAGAAAAGGAAAACAAGCTAAAGTCTGATCAACTCACCGAAGCAGAATCTCAAACAGAAGCTCACCTGCCTAATACACCTTATGTCTACAGAGATCATTCCTTTATTTTAAGTTTGCAAGATGAGCAGGTTGAGAATCTTAAACTGCAGCTAGGTATTGCTGTCCATGGCCAGCAAATTCCAAGACCTATTTTAGAGTTTCAACACTGTGGTTTTCCTGAAACTTTAAATCACAATTTAAAGAATTCTGGCTATGAAGTCCCAACTCCTATCCAAATGCAGATGATCCCTGTTGGACTATTAGGGAGGGATATTGTTGCTAGTGCAGACACAGGTTCTGGAAAAACAGCAGCCTTCCTTCTCCCTGTCATTATGAAGGTTTTGAAAGAGGTAATGAAACTTCAACTGTTCAGAAAAAGTGGTTTGCAGCTTTGTCTCTTGGGTTCCCAGTGTAGCTGAGGATGTAATTGCAGGGGTCTTTATTGACATCCAGAGGTTTATTATACTTTTGCTTGATGCTTGATTGATTGGTTATTGGAGTGGGGGGAGGTGCAGATTGTTTTTAATGACTTTTTGTCAGGAGATAAAGCAACTCTATTAATGTTACTTATACAGTTTCTCCTTAAGAAAGGTAACAAAATTCTGTGGTAAACTTCCTAAATGACTTAAAATAGAAAGTGAAAATAATTCCATGCCCTCTGCAAGAAGTTGTTCCTGTATCTTTATGTATCTGATGACTGAAAGTTTTTTGGCATCAACATAATTTCACAGAGTAATTTCTGTTGGAATTATGTTCAGCTGGCCATCAAATAACTACAGGAATTGGGGATATTATAATTTCTGAAAGAGTTACATGGTATCTCATTCAGTACTGTGGGATAAAAACAATTAAGAGAACTTGCTTCCTGAGGATATGAATGTCTGATGAGGGTAATGGCAAACAGTATTCTGTACCTTGTGTGTGGTTCAGTATTGCTTTTTGATTTAGTGGTTTTATTTTAAAAGAGATGTGTAAGAATATATTTGAAAATTCTGGACCCTGATCCTAGTTGATGTTTTGGAGTGTTTAGATATCTTTGTACATACACACTCCAATGTCTCTGTATAATGTGGGGTTTTTTTTCAAATTAATAAGTTAAAGATTATTTAAGTAACTCTCATAATCTTTAAAGTGCTATGGCATTAGTTGTAAGAATGGAAGCATTATATAGAGGCATTTAAGAACTGCAGTATTACGCTTCAGCACCTCTCTGATTATCATTAAAGTCTGCAAGACAGTCACATACTTATAATGGCATGCACAAAGTTGGAGCCACATTTCTCTATGTGATCTTTCTCATTCTTCATCTTCAGAGTACTTTATAGGTTAATGCATGTGTCAGGAGAGAATTTTATCTTGTTGTTTAAAATAATTTTTAATGTAAAAGATGAGATATTGAGAGCATGCAGGTAATCTAGTTATTAGGTACTTGACAGTTCCTGGCTTCTCAACACACATACTTTTCTGTGTGGTAAGTTGTTAAACACTGTTGCCCACTTGAAAGCAACTCAAAAAGCTCTTATTGACACAAGTATTTAGCTGTGTAGTTCCTTTGATGATGCAGTGGGAAAGGAACAACCTCCTGTTGGTCACTTGGAAGTATTCCAGTGGGGACCAGAAAGAATCATACACCATCCAGAAAAACGTTCAGTGAATCTGTGACTGTAGCATCAGTATCTGAGAGCTTTGTTTATTTGCTGAAGAGGTGATTAGTATTACCATAATAATGTGTCTTGGAGCTAGGCAGGGAGACATTATTCTGTCTCCCTGCCCTTTCCCATTTTGCCTTATGTTCTTTTACTTTGTTAGTATGTGTTAACTGGAATTAGAAATCTGCATTAATCTGAGAGGAATTACTACTCTGTAATTTTGTGTTTTCTGGGTTGCAGAAGTATCACTGAGGTGAGAATTTGGTTAGAGAGCCTTATATAAGGAACAACAAAAAATATTTAAGACTGTCCTGCTTTAATGATTCTTTGTACTTGGCTGACTAACAGTGTGTCAGAGGAGCTGCTGATTTTGTTTTCCAATGTGAGATGTATTTTTTTGCTGTATAAAGTTCCTATCACTGCTTATCTTCTCTGGCTAATCGGTAATGTTTTTACATAGTGGTGTGCAGGACAGTGAAGGGGAATAGTCTGTTCCTCTCAACCCTTCTAAAAGCTTTGTTTTTCAATAGGTTCTAGATTCAACTAGATCTCGTGTTTTGAGTTCATATGGAATTTATTCTGAACTTCTGTTACAGATTCAGTGCAATACTAAGATAGAAAACCCCAATCTTTACAAACGACTGCTAGATTTCTGGGTCTTTTTTGTTGTCAGGAAACTGTTCTAACAGTGTACTTAGACATGCATTAATTTTTTGTTTTCAAAATTTGTCTAATTCAGGGATAGACTTTCTTGGCTTTCATTCTTAAAGTTATAATCCCTTTCTACCTTTTGTCTTCAAATAAAAAGGGTATTAGCAGTATTTATTGTGTCCACAGTAGCTGTACTGTATAATTTATATAATTTATGTTAGTAAATACATTTATTTATATGCATATAAAATTTAAGTGCAATTTATAATTTATAGCCACAGTAGCTGCACTTTGTAAATTAGTATAGTTTATATGAAAAGAAAACTGGGGCTGTTCAGCCTGGAGAAGTCTGCGTGGAGACTTAGTAGCAGCCTTCCAGTATCTGAAGGGGGCCTACAAGGGTGTCACAGAGGGACTCTTCATCAGTGACTGCCATGATAAAGCAAGGGGTAATGGGTTCAAACCTAAACAGGAGATTTAGGTTGAATATAAGGAAGAAGTTCTTTACTGTGGGGGTGGTGAGGCACTGGAACAAGCTGCCCAGTGAACTTGTGAATGCTCCATCACTGGCAGTGTTTAAGGCCAGGTTGGACGGGGCCTTGAGCAACCTGCTCTAGTGTGAAGTGTCCTTGCCCATGGCAGGGGGTTGGAACTAGATGAATTAAGGTCCTTTCCAACCCAAACAATCCTAGATTTTATAAAATACTAATAATTAGTATTGGGAGATTTAATTTTGAGAACTTGTCATCTACATAATAAAGCAATTCCATGTTCAACAGATTTCCCCCCTCTTTCTAGACAGAAACTCCATCTGCCCTTATTTTGTCACCAACAAGGGAGTTAGCAATTCAGATAGAGAGACAAGCTAAAGAACTGATGGCTGGGTTGCCAAACATGAGAACAGTTCTCCTGGTAGGAGGTTTACCACTGCCACCACAGCTTCATCGTCTCAAGCAAAGTGTTAAGGTAAGGACTAGTGTGCAAAGATCTTGGGGAGAATTGTTTCCATGACATTCACAGAGAAGCAAAATGTTACTGTTGACACATATGGCCACACAAAGATGTGAATAGACATGGTGTTCTAATTTACAGCAGAAATAGTAAATTTTTATTATTATAACCTGCATATATAAATGCAGGTTATATCGCCTGTATTTAGATGCTTCCGTTAGAGTTTTAAAGGGTCCATTTCTTTTTGAGGCTTCACAGTTTATTAAGTTATCTGTGACAGTTGTATGACAAGTGCATGTTGTATCAGCAATTACCAGCCTTCTCACCTGTGCATGGTAACTAGTTTTTCTGAGTCATCTGTCCTTTCACGGAATTTCTAACTCATGGGTTGTTGGGGTTTTTTTTGTGTTTCTTTTCTTAGGTTATAATAGCAACACCAGGAAGACTTCTTGAGATTTTAAAGCAAAGTTCTGTTCAACTGCATGGCATAAAAATCGTAGTGGTGGATGAAGTAAGTTTTCAGTTATCAGGGTTGCATCTTATACAGAGGGTCCTTGAAGAGTCAGTGTGAGTGGCTGGTCTAACTGATTAAACATACACTGTCTTTGTTATAAAGATAACATGTATGTCTTAAGAGGAAAAAGAGTATTTTTTAACACAGTTTGAAATGTGTTTGAACAAGACATGTTCTGTTGCCTATTACAGACTTAGATACCTGACAGGGTAATACTGCTAGACCAATGTGAAGCATTTGTTTTTAATTTTCTCATTCAGCTTTTCTTCTGAATTAAAATGTCCTGCACTTGGATTATGACATGCCAGTTATGCACATTATGGTTCTTCTGTCAATCTGTTCAGGAATCTGCTGCTCAGGGAAAAATCTGGTACAAATGTTGGTTTGTTTTTTTCTTTTCACTTAGGTGGATACCATGTTAAAAATGGGTTTCCAGCAGCAAGTGCTGGATATTTTGGAAGACATCTCTCACGATCATCAAACCATACTGGTGTCAGCCACGATTCCAGTGGGCATTGAGCACTTAGCAAATCAGCTTCTGCACAATTTTGTAAGAATAACAGTTGGAGAAAAGAATCTCCCGTGTTCCAATGTTCGACAGATTATCTTGTGGGTAGAAGAGCCATCTAAAAAGAAAAAGCTATTTGAAATACTAAATGTAAGTTTAAAGTTCTTCTCAGAAGAACAATTTATGAGTCATGTCTTTACACGTCTCTGTGAGGTTCTCATCTTTAATTCTCATACGTAGTGAACAGGTGGAGTGAGGTTAAGTGTGTAACTGCACTAACTAGCGCACCTGACAACTCCTTCTGTGCAGCAGCAAACTAGATTCCTTTGCTGGGATGCAGATTTAAGAATTACGGTTTTGGTATGTTTTGTGATTCGCTGTGTGTCCCCCTAAAGATTTGTACTGGTTATCCGAGCATAGTAGAAGAGCAGAACTTTCTGAAACTGCCATAGCTGCTGTGTGGCCTAGGAGTGGTTTGTAATTTTAGAAATCAGAAGAGAAACCAGTGAGAAAGCTAATTTAGTTACTTCTTGAAATTTTTTTTTTTTTAAATAATAATCTTTTATGAGTGCCTTGGGGGGGAGATTTGGAGTCTTGGCTGAAGTTATTGAAGAAGTAATTGAACTGAACCTCAACACTTGGAAAAGTTTGAAATTATTATGTAACATTTAAAGAAACATGAAAGAAAGCTGCTTACTTTTTAAAAAATGCATGTATTGATACAAACTTGGGTTCTGAGTCTGCAAATCATATGCTTATTATGTACAGATGTGTGTAGTTTCCTGGCTGGTATCTTGTTCCTTCTTATCTAGAGTCTAAAAGCATTTATTCATCTGGAGGTCTTGTTAATATTAGAGATAATAAGCAGAAGAAATTGAATCAAGTTTGTGATAATGAACAGTAAACTGTTGTAATACCTTCTTACATGAACTGTTTTATTTTACAGGATAAAAAACTCTTCAAGCCTCCAGTGTTGGTATTTGTGGACTGTAAACTAGGAGCAGATCTGTTGAGTGATGCGGTTCATAAGATTACAGGATTGCAGTGTACAGCTATGCATTCTGAAAAGTCTCAGGTGGAAAGAACAGACATATTACAGGTTTGTGCCTCCTAAATTTGTGGGGATTTTGATAAATTTAAAAGGGCTTTTTTTTGTTGTTTTTTTTTTTTCAAGATAGCTTTTTTTGAACAAGTTAAATCATAATTTATTGCTGTAAAACCTGGAGCTTTGCTGAGACAATGGAGAGACAGATGGACCAAGCAAATTATTGGAGACTTAATTCCTAGATTATTTGCTTTGAAATGGGAATTTAAATACACATTTAAGTTTAACTGATGGTATTTTAATTGAAATTGTAGTTTTAATTTCTTTAATTACCTCTGTGAAATATATTTTTACTTAAGAATACAGGGAGTCATTCTCTCTTCTGCAGCAGAGTAATCCCACAGGATGTGTTCTTGTACTGCATAACTAACCCCAGCCTATCCTTGGAGAGGTTCAAAATATAAATAAGGGAAAAAACCCTATTTTTGTTTATTCTTCCTTTACTAGGGATTACTTCAGGAGAAGTATGAAGTTATAGTAAGTACTGGAGTCCTTGGACGAGGTCTGGACCTTGTCAATGTCAAACTGGTAGTAAATTTTGATATGCCTTCAAGTATGGATGAGTATGTACATCAGGTAAGTAAATAATTGCTAAAGCGGTATTTGAAAGGTATAATGAAATCTGACATCCACCTCTAGAAATTTACATGTAGGTGTAAGTAGAAAGGTTAATTTCTGTGGCATGCGAGGACCCTTACGGTGGTGGGAGAATGATGCCAATGAATATGATCACACATCACGCTCGTTTATTTCATCTGAGGGGCCAGTTATATACTCTTATGGGTTACACTAAGCAGTATATGATTGGCTACCTATGCATACTAGTCAATACATGATTGGTTACAATACAGAAACACACTTGTAGTACCCCTCCCCTTGCAGTTTCTTCTTCTGTGTTGTTTTCCGAACCTTTGCAGTTTCTTTTTCTGTGCTGTTTTTCTGTGCTGTTTTCCAAACCTTTGCAGTCGTTGTTTTCCAAAACTTTGCAGTTGTTTTCCACACTTGTCTCAAATCCGAGCTCATTAAGGCCTGCAGCTGCTCTTCAAGGTTACAGTTATCAGTTCCTTCTTGTTATATTTGTCTCCGCAGCTCTCTGTGCCAAACTGCTCAGTCCTTCTGCGCGTACGCATCCGACAGTAACCTCCAGTCCAGGCCAAAAAGCCTTTGGTTCACTACTGCCAGGTCTCTTCCATCCACTGACCTACGGCCTCATTGTGTCTCTTTTCTAACAACCATTCCCCAACACTTGGGTGCCCTGTTCCCCAGATCGAATTTCTCCAGTCTCCCATCCCTCAGAGCTCAGTTTTGCTCTTCTTCATGCACGGCGGCCCATCGCTGTCCTCTTCCCAGGTTGCTCTTCACTTCCTGGTGTGGTGCAAAGAGCCTGGGAACCTTTCCATGCAATAGTATTGTTAGACAGGTGAAGCCATGATTACGGTGAACCAATCAAAACCAGGCAGTTTTACCTCTTCTCCCCAGAAAAGCTCCTAAGCTGCTCACTCTCAAGAGCAGCAGGAGGCTCCTGCAATGCAAATGTGTAGATTAGCAGGGGCAAGGACCCCCCTGCACAATTGCTACCTTAGCTCTAAAAGGCACATCCCTTGGATGGGTTTGCTCAGCTGAGCTGAGCCAGTTGTGGTGGGATCACCTCGCAAAGAGGGATGGCCAACCTGCATCAGCCTTGCTCTTCACTTTGGCACAGCTGCAGGCTGGTGGATGACCATGTGTCGTGGTTTAAGCTGTAAATCAGCCATGCAGTTTGTTAACTCACCTCCCCCTCCTAAAAGAGCTGCCTCGGTTTA
>JAOEHY010041724.1:0-29639 GCA_025447955.1 Psilopsiagon aurifrons
TGGGTCTGTGTGCGCACACGCACGCAAGTGTGCACGCAAAGCTGATGCTCTCCGCAAACAGCGCAGACACGGGGTTCTGCATATTTCACTGGGGCTTTGCTCTTGCAGCTTGTTTCCTTGCAGCGTGTGATTTCTGCTGAGACCACAGTGCTGGGGCTGGGGGGGAGGGACACAGCACATTAGGTGTTGGCTGTAGCTGAGCTTTCCTCTCACTTCTAGTCTTGTCCCACACTTGTTTTCTTCTTTGGAAGGGAGGTTGCCATACCAGAATCCTGTTGGGTTGGGTAAGGTTGCAAGTCGCTTCTGTTTGCTCTGCCTGGCTTGTGGCAGTGGCTTGCTCAAAGCTGCCCTGTTCTCCAGTGTGCAGAGTTGGACTAACCAAGCCGATCCTCTGAGTGGAAGGTAGCCCAAGTTTGTCACTGCATCACTTGTCCCTCCTTTCTTCACCCCTCATTCTTTAAGAAATGAGACAAATGGACTTATTTCAGTTTTTTTGTCTGTCACCCTGAGCCACCCATCTGCATCGCCACAGACTTTCTTTGAGGAAGACCATACTGGGAAAACGGGTTAAAGTATTAGGAAAAAAAAAGTGATCAGGCACTTAGTTCCTGGAATCTACAGACTTTGCTTTAGGGAAGATCCAAAATAGCTTATCTGGGGATGGAGCTGGGGAAATGAGAAGGGGGCAGCACTCCAATCAGCTGCTTGGAGTGGCTCCAATTCTTGCTTTCAGTGAAGCCCATGGCAAAAATTTAATTTCTTTAAATGCTATTGGCATGAAGAGGTCCTCTGGGGCCTGATCCTTCAGAGAGTTAAGTCACATAGTCTGCTGAAGTTCAGTGTGCAGGATTGGGCTCTTATGCTGGTGCTCTTGGATTGACTGTTCCTATCAGTAAACCCAACCCCTTTTAAGGCTCTGAGACAGTGGCAGGGCACAGCCTAGGTGCAATCCTGTACTGGTTTCTTTTCAACTTTTTTATGATCCTGTTGTTCCATATTTTATCTCACTTCCCTGCCCTAGGTCTAGTGGAACTGTTGGTTGCTTTCTCATTCTTCCATTGTGTTAATGTTCCTGGGACCTGGTTCATACTAGTGGGTTAAAGAGATTCACATGCTCCTTATCAGTGTTGATTTGCAAGGTGACTAATGCTGAAGTGCCTCAATGCTAGAGAAAATCCCTTTTTGTTTCTCAGTTTAAACCTGGGATTTGGTGCTCATTTTTAAAGCAAAATTTAACTCTGCAATTGTAAACAGCTGGTTCTGGGAACTACAATGGCCCAACAGAGGTGGGTTTTTTTCCTTCCTAAGTTGTTGTGATAATTTTTATTGGCATGTCCTTGGAAAAACTTTAAATGAGAAGGATTGGCTGATCAAGAAGTTCAGTGATATAAAACTGCTGCAGCCATGTGGCTTCTAATGGCCGTTATAAACTTTCACCCTCCCCTCTCATGATATACAAATGTGGAAAAAGGAAATTGGGCAAATCTCATTTGCTGCAGTTCATGCTTGCCAGAGACCTGCTTCCTGCAGTAGTCAGCTTGTGACATTTAAAAGGCAAGTGCAGAAGTAGGCAATGATGGGGGCATGATGTGAATCTAGATTAATCCGTGTTGTGTTCTAGTGGGTCCGTTTAACTTTTTAGGGCTACAACTAAAATAATCTGTCCCAGAGAGCTACAAGTTGGACTGTTTTTTGGTTTTGTTTTTTTTTTTTTTTTTGGGGGGGTGGGGGTTCAGTGTATGTAGTAAATGAGGCCCAGGCACAATTTGCACAGAGAAACTGTGGCTGCCCCATCCCTGGCAGTGTTCAAACCCAGGTTGGATGGGGCTTTGATCTAGTGGAAGGTGTCCCTGCCCATGGCAGGCCATTGGAATTAGAGGATCCTTACGGTCCCTTCCAAAGCAAACTGTTCCATGATTCCATGTGGATAATTCAAAGCAGTTGGTGTATTGTACATGCCTTCAGACCACAAGCTAGTTGAATTAGCCAAATCTGTCCAGCTGGTGTAATTTGTGCTTTTCAGAGTTTTTATTCTGTTCCTGCCCTGAAGTAGCCACATGAAGTGGTGGAAAGAATTCTCAGTGTAAATGATGGAAACAGGATCATTGTAAAAATCAGCCACTTCAGCTGTATCTGTATCTCTTTCATAATCTTGACTGAGAATCTGCAAAGTGACAGAAATATATTTAAAACAAAGCAATCAATATTTTTGGCTAAAAGGCAAGGTACTTGCTAGAATCCTCCAGCCTAATTCCTTTATCCAGCACAAAGATCCTTTAGCAATAACAATGTGTTTAACAAAGGCCTTGCCACAGAACCTCAGTGTATTACTAGGTGTATGATTTATTAAGTTTATACATGTGTAAATGCATGACTGACTTTATTTAGGAGAACCAGTTGCCCAACACTGGGTAGCTCTGAAAGTCTCATTGCTTCTCTGTGGCACTGAAAGTTGACAGAGTGCATGTTTTCACCAGTACATGTATTTTAAACGCTCTTATTTAGTGCATAACAAGGATGAAGAGCAAAATAAGCAAAGCAAGCAAAGCCACAATATCAAAGGAGAAAAAATGCTGTGCAAAATATTCAAAGCTATTTCCAACATTGTGTTACTGTTACTCCAGCCCACCAGCATGTCAGCAGGGGGGTTCACACTGTAATTATCACACCCTCTTTGCAGCTGAGAGGTCTGTCTCAATCATGAAAACTCCGGAGAATCAGAGGCAAGGGGAATCGTGGTGTGTTGTAAAAGGAGAGGAGTCCACCAGGGTGTATTTTGTAAAGAGGGATGTCTGCAAAATGCTCCGCATCAGCAGGCAGATGGGACCATGGACAGAGAAAGCTGCCTGGCCTGTGGATTTGGGTGTGTGCAGGTATTTTCCCCTTTTTACAGCGCTTTAAAAATACTCTGGTTCAAACTCCTTCCTGTTGTAAGATCAGAAGCGATGTGACAACCAGAGGGGCTGCACCAGATAAAAATGCCAAGTCGAGTGTGCTGGGTTTTGTTCTAAGTCTGTCCAGTGCTGACTTGTGAGGCTGCCATAACATTTTGTTCTTATTTTCATTGTTTCATAGTGGCGTGACTGTGCTGAATGGTTTTTGTCTCTTCCCACTTGAGTATCCAAAGAAGGGTCCTGGTACATAGTAGATGCAAAGCAGAGAGCTGCTTTGTACATTTTACCCATAGGCAGTTGGGGCATGACTAAGTGATGGGACCAAGTTCGTGAAAGAGGTATTTCAGCTCTCCTAAGGCACTGCCTGCAAGGCTGCCTGCCTTTGAAATGGCAAACACACAGAGTTTCTATCATTTTTGGAGGGGTGGAGAAAGGGAAATAAAAAAAATAAGATAGCTTTTTCGCTTTAGCAGATGTTCTCCAGGAGAATGAACTGGGAAGAATGGTATCTGGTCAAAATCAGTCTTCTACTTACCACATCATATGCTGACTTAGTCTGGTAGGACTGGAAAATTACCTGGTATTTGGGCTAGCTTGTAAATGCTGATCCTTGTTGGAGATGGAAAAGGGACGGAAAAGGGACAAGAAGGATATCTCCCTGTTCAGCATCATGTCCTATTTATTGGCAGTCTGAGGAAGGGCACCAGACACTGTCTAGATCAATGAGACCCAAGGCAAGATGATTTGTTTTTTTTTAAGTTGGAACTGAGCACGCTTGGAGGCGATTTGTCAAACTCTGCATGGCATCTATGGCTCAAGTTCAGGAAAGGAGTCAAATTATTGGTACAGAATGAAAACTGTTACTCAAGTTTTGATGAGGAACAGGACTTAGCTTGGTTTTATGAACACAGTAGGTCACGTCCTGCCCTCAGACCAAATCAGCACAAGTGTGGCAGTGTCATTTCAGTGTTGCATATGGGATAGCTGCTGCATCACGCTGGCTCTGTGGAAATGGATATGTGGTTTTCCAGTGCCTGTGAAAGATCATGTGATTAAATATATCCTGATTCTCTGGTCTCATCAACTTTGTCTCTTCTGTATTGGAAAGAAGCTGAAAGTCCTGTATAAGAACAGAAATCTAGGAAATCCAGCCAAGAAAAATCCTCAGTCATGGGCCAAAACCGCAGAAAAAATGGGTCAGAGTTGCCTGGAGACCCTAGAGCAGGAGGGGCTGGAGTTCTGCCCCAGCAGGTGGGATAGACAGTGTGCTAGGACAGACAGGCAGGTCAGAAGCTCCTGCTCCCTCCATGAGACTTGATGAGCTTGCCTGTGCTGTGGCAGTGATTTATCTTCCTGGCCTGTGCAGCCAAGCAGAGTTTCCCTCAGTGAGTGCTGAGTGTTTGCTCTTTCACTGCTCCCTAGCTTCCACGCTTCCAGATGTTTTCCAGAAGTCATGAGTTCTCACAGCTTCATTTGGGTGGGAACTGAGCCAAGAGGGAAGATGTCTTTGCCTCTGAAAACACGAACCCAGGGGACTACTGTGGAAGAAAAATAGGACCTTTTGTTTCAAGGTAAGAGAGGGGCAGGGGAGTGATGCCAGCCATCAGACTGGCTTCTGTCCAGAGCTAACAAAGCTAATGCCGTGGCAGAGAAGTCCTGTGTATGGCTGGGAAGGCTGTTCACAGGCTGAGCAGTCATCTTGTCACTGTTCCCTTTTGGAGCAACCTGCAGAATGCTTGGCTTCATGCCTGACAAGAAAGGATTTTTCTGGAATGATTCATCTCTCTGGGCAGAGCTTCACCTTTCACATCACAATGACCCATAATGCAGGAAAAGTTTATTCATTAGCACTCAGAAAGTCCCTTGGGGAAGGTTTGAAGATGATGATGGGCTCCCCGAAGGCACCTTTTGCTGGATGCTCCTGGCATTATTATACAGCCCTTGTATTTGTTGAATGAACCAGACTTCTTCAGCATTGGGGTTTTTAGAAAATGGAATGGCTTCTGAACTTGTAAATAAAAGTGCAAAGTTTCTTTCTGATAACGATGTTGTTCATAAAGTACCAAATTTTTTCTGTCCTGGAACTCCAGCTTTATTAGAAGTATCTACTGGCTATTAGCCTTGCTACAAATTACATTTAAACTGCTTAACCTCATGCATAAACCCTAATTAAGGAAGAGCTATGATAGCAAGAGCACTTATGTTTAATAATTGCTAATCTGCACAAATATAAATAGCCCGTGTGAGCATGGCTTGACCCCCTGGAAGTGAGCAGGTAAGGTTAAGCAGCAGAAGCAGGTGTGATTATTTCTTTGTTGTTATGGTCCTTGCCTCCGATGTTCTTTTCCCCACTCGTCTGTTAGTCGTGCAGATGCAAGGCAGATGTGGTGCTCTGAAGTCAGTGCAGCCCTGGTGTGAAGTTAGTGTAGGTGACATCAGGACTCGGTTCTGTAATTTTTAGATGGTTGGTTTATAAAGCGAATTTTCATGCACAGGAGTGTGTGTTGTGGGTTGCTTGAGGCTGGAAAACACGAATTAGTGCTGCTTTACTGGGAGTTTGTGTCAGATTTTATCTACAGCACTAACATTTATATGCATAGCATTTCCGGGACTTAAAAGATTACTTTAGCTTCTGAGCTGTACCTGAAGTTTGGAGGCCCTGATTTACTTTAACAAAGTCACTTTTCCAGTCAACTGAAACAATGGATGCTAATAGCCTTAAACTTCCCCATTAGTCACATTAGGTAGATTTCTCGCCCTCAGGGTAGTCACTAACTATCCATTTCACTTTTTACACTGTTGGGAGATGGGAGATTTACACTTCTATCATTTGCATTTAAATTCAATTGTTAGTACCAAATTGGGGTTATTTCCTAATTCAGAGCCAAATCTTATTTTCTGATGCATTTCACTACTTGGCTAGACAACAGACTTGGTGATGCTGTTTTGATAAACTCTTCAGGATTTCTTGGTGTCATTGGTTTGCATTAATTTAAGAGCGAGAAGAGACCAAAGGAACTCAATAGAGAGACCAAAACTCTCTGTTGAGCCATTATCCGCATGATCTCCTTGCTTTTGCAGCAGGCTCAAGGATGTTCCTATTCCTGACAGTTGGGAAGCTCAATACGAGCTCCACGTTCTTTTAATCTTCATCCCTGTAAAACTGTGTCTCCTCAAGAGGGAAGGAGAAAAATAATCTATTTTAATACAATTCTTTTTTGGAGGGGAAAATAGCAGTGCTTCATTTCTCCTTTGCGAAGCTGAAATCTATTGCGTGTCTTTTAAAATTATGCTTCTTTGAGGCTCCAGCCTTGATTCTGTGTTTAACAGATGTTCCAATTAATACCTGGTAATATGTAACATCACAACCAGTAGCTGAGCAGGGAACATCTCCAGGGTCCTTATAAATGTCATTGTCTGTCGCAGCTAATCAGTCTGTGAGGTTCCCTGCAGGTGACCTCGGAGCAGGATTCCCTTTGCAGATTAAGACACCTACAGTTCGAAATTGCTGTGTAGGTGTGTACATGTGACCTAAATGGTCTGAACTGTCACGGTGGTCAGCAGTGTCATTAGGTTTAGCTTGGCTGCTTGCTCTCAGGCATTTCAGGCCGTTTGAGATGTAGGAAGATACTTCATTGTCCCACATGGTCCTTTCCTGGAGTACAAAGCCCCTGCAGATACTGCGTTATCTGGCAGTCCCAGGTGGATGCTGTGACCACAGAATATAAAGTTAGATGGCACTGTGTGCCTCTGTTGTGCACCGTTTTGAACCCTCATTGACTATAGCAGCAGCTCAGTCCTCGGGTAGACGCCCACACTTAAGACATCCTAAGCTACAAGCTGAATAGCTCCCCGGGTGCCTTGTATGTTGTGTAAGAATGCAAAGAGAAGAAAACCTGCTCACGCTGAGCTTTTCCCTGCATCCCTCTTTATTCATTACTGAAAATCAGCTTTTATTTCAACTTTTGTAGGTGGCCAGGCTGCTGCAGTTCACGCTTTAAGGAAAGCATCGTTTTGCAAGGCAAAAATGAAACAATTATATATACTGAATATGTTGTCCACCCCTCAGAATTAAAAATTCCTTAACAGTGCTGGCTGTACTTTGGCAACAGAATGAAAAGCTGTTTCAGTGCTGATACAGTATTTTTAAGTACTCAGCTGGAAAACAGCCAGAATCAAAATCCTGCTGGAGATGATACCTCTTCCGCCTTTATTCTGGGGTAGCCAAATTTAACTCTTATTTAAGTGAATGTAGTGGCTATGGGTTTGGGTTCTTTTTGTTGTTTGGTTTTTTTTATAGTTTCTTTCCTATTACATACCCCTGTCTATTTATCAGGAGAGAGGTGAACCCCTTTAGAAAGTTCATCCCATATCCCATTCCTGGCTGTGTGGGACACAGTAGTTGGTTTTTAAAATTTATTTATTTACTTAAGTCATCTTTCACAGCCTTTAGGAGATTCCAGAGCAGAGATTAAGCCCCACTGCCCTGGCAGGTGTGCTTTCTTATAGAGGAAGGGAGTGAATGAAATCCTCTCCAGGATCATTCAGCCCTTGCTCAAAGGAAGACTGCTCAGCCATGGAGCTGCAGTAGTGCTGGTTCATGTGGTTGCCTGTATCCTGCTGTTAAAGCTGCGTCATCTTCCTTGCCATCAGGGATTGAGCTCAATCCTGAGCTGTGCTCAGTATTTCTTGGCTACTTTTTCCCTTGCAATTTGGGGCTAGCAATCTTGGGATGATTCAGCAAGGAATGCAAAGGGATGTGGCTGCTTTCTTCCCCTTGCTGAGGCCTGCCAAGTACTGGGAGCTACACGGAGGGGTGATGAAGCCCTTCTGCCAGCCTCTGCTGGCTTTGGATCCCTATGGGATTCATTTCTGGGGGAGGTCACAGGGTTTTCCTATTGCCCTGAGGTCATTTCAAAGCAAGGTGAAAGTGCAAAAAGAGCTAATGCTGAAACAAGCCACTTGTTTCCTGCAATGTCTGCATCTGTCTTTTTGGTTATTTTTCATTTTCATCTGGGTTCTTGAGCATAATTAGGCTTTTCCAGCTTTTTTTTCACAATATAACTAGGTAGTCTTTTTGCTTGACATATTCAAAGTCAGAGAAAAATGCTGCTGCTGAGATAGCTCCCAGCTTCACAGGGCACTGAAAGGAGGCCAAATGCTATGTGAAGAATTACTTGATGTGCCCAAGTGTCAACTGCTGGGCTGCTTGCAGTTTTGGGGAGATGACATTAAGCACAGCTGCAGAGATGTGTGGGTCTCAGCTATGCCGTGCACTTAATTCGAGTGCTGCAATGGTTCCTTTCAAAGGCTTTTCCAACCTTCTGTTTTGCTAACTCACTGACTCTTGTACAGTGTCCTTTTTGCAGTTTTTCTGTGCAAAGCATTTTCTTCCTGCTGGAGCTGGTGCTTTGCGACTGGGTCAGTTCTTGTTTTTTCATCTTCTTCACGCAATTTCTTTTGCAGCACCAATTTTGGCAAATTTAAACTTTGTTCCTCCCTGCCCCACTCTCTCCTCCCTCCCTTGGGAAGTCATACATGTATAAGCAAACAATATGTCATAGAATCATAGAATAGTTAGGGTTGGAAAGGACATTAAGATCATCTAGTTTCACCCCCCTGCCATGGGCAGGGACACCTCACACTAAACCATGCCACCAAGGCACTGTCCAACCTGGCCTTGAACACCGCCAGGGATGGAGCATTCACAACTCCCCTGGGCAACCCATTCCAGTGCCTCACCACCCTTACGCTAAAGAATTTCTTCCTCATATCCAATCTAAACTTCCCCTGTTTAAGTTTGAACCCATTACCCCTTGTCCTATCACTACAGTCCCTAATGAAGAGTCCCTCTCCAGCATCCATGTCAAAGGCTTATCTTCAGGCTATTTGTGTGCAATGCAGATAAGGCAAGGTTTGTCAGGAGAAAAGCCAACTTATATTGGAACAACTGAGATACTTATTCTCTTATATTCTTATATATGAGGTCTGAAAGAAAAAGAGCTGAGTAGCAATTTCTTTGGGTTTAGCCTGAAGATGTTTATCAGTGGGACAACATGAAAGAAAGGTGTGCTGGTTGGAGAGGGGGTTTTGTTGCAAAACCGTTGCTACCATCCTTCTGTGTTAGAAACTGGCAATGCATCTCAGAAAGCCAAACTCCCAAATTAACATTTATGGTTCTGCTGGGCATTAAAAATCTCAGACTCATTGGGGACACTGTTTTTTATGACATGCCAACAGTTTTTTTTCATGTCTGGCCACCTGCTAGTTTCTTGCTGTCACAGTGGTGATAACTCTTGCCCACCCCTGCAGTTCTACAAGGTTTGATGGTCCTACAGCTCCTCCCTTGCTAAGTGATTTGTCACTTCTGCAAGTGCTAATTACTCTTCTTCCCTTTCTATAATTAACAAACCTGACTAAACTCAGACCAATGAGTTCAAACCGACATGTAGCCTTGCAGTTTCCTGTGTGTTTTAGAGTTAGAGCTTCAGAAGCTTTTTTTTCTGTCTCTAGCTGTTTTAGTCTGTCTAATAAAGAAATAATTATATATCAGTAGTCAGTCATGGCTGTAATACCTCTTAATAAAACTGTGGTGTGTGATGTTACTTCTAGAGATCCATCCATCTTGGTCCCTAGCTCTTGCAGAGACGCTGTCTGTCAGCGGCTGAAGTTGTGCAGGAAGTGTGTGATCTGCCCTGTAATGAAATTTACATAGTGATATGAAGAGTTTCCTGATGTTGACATGTATATCTGTTTCCTTTCACCTTGTCTGTTTTTCATTTGGATCTTCAAGTTTGGGAATATAAGACAGTGAAAACCTTTCTGTCTCCTTGAGGTCTCTGCCAGCATAGGGCTTCTACTGCATTTGTATGGTTTTAGCTTTCACTTCTTGAAGTTCACTTTTTTGCTGTGTTCCTTCTACTAGAAAGCTGTGGTTTAACTATGTTAGACAAGCCCTGATGGTTTTGTAGATGGAAAGGAAATTAAAAGTTGGAGCCTACTACCTTGGGTCTACTTGACCTGAGCCTCAGAAATGTCTTAAGAGACCAATAAGCATCTGGAAATATTTTTAAACCTAGCTATGAAGCTGGAGCTTTGGTTGCCTGTTCAATTACATTTTTTTTTTGTTATGTGGCGTTACAGGGAGATAAACCAGCCATGATTTATTGAAGGGACATCTTCCAGAAACACTAAATTCAGTTGTGGAAGAATAGCTAAGTAAAGGGTTGAGTAAAGGTTGCAGTTTTTGAAAAGAAAGACACTTAATGTTGTTAACAGCACTATATTTACTCTTTGGAAGAAGAGGTGCAGAAGGGAAGAGTCCAAGTGGCTGTTGCATGCTGTGACTGGGGCCTTGGGGACTAGCCGGGATCTTGTAACAGTGATCCTGGCATGGTATTGGCCTGGAAATATGATAAGAGCTGGGATGAGGGAAAGGAGGAGGCTGTAGGGCTGAGTGGAAGGGCAGCCAGGAGCAATGGGACAGAGAAACAGGGCGGCAGTCATGAGCTCTAGCTGCAGAAAGGTTAGGAACTGCAGCCTTTAGGTCGATCCACTATGGAACAATCCCACATTTGAGCTGAGTCTCTTGTGCGGGTTGATCACTGGGTCTGCTGATCCCACTTGAACTGCTGCTATCTAGCAGTATCCGAGAGCTGTAGCCCTCCTAGGGACAGCCTGTGCTGGGAACGCTGAGCAGCCTAGGTGCAGTTGTTTCTCCTTTACTGTCTTAATTCCAGCATGTCTTTTCTCTGCAAATTGCTCTGCTAGTTTTATTTCTCCTCCTGTTCCTCTCTGCTGTTGATAAGACAGGATTTGTTAGAAATCATCATCACAATAAAACAGCAGCTGTGTCTTTGATACAGGCTTGCTTTCTTCCCTACTATAGGACTGCAGAAAAGTCAAGCCTCTTTTTCTAGAAGGGGTATTAAAATGCTTGGCAGGTTGGTGTCCTTCTACTTTGTAATTATTTCTTCTCTGCCAGTTCACCAGTCAAGCTTCCTGGGCTGTCAGCTCTGGAAGCAAGTATTAAATATATATTGCTGTCCTGGGAGGAGGGCCCAACCAGACAGAATACAGTGCACCTAAAAATAGATGCTTATTTCTCTTGCAGACTAGCCTGGAAAGATGTACAGGCAAGAAACAGTGCCCACTGGGGTAACCATGAAAAGAAGGAGATCAACCGATAAATTCAATGACAGCTGTAGAGGGGCAATAGTTCAGGCACAGGATGAAGCTGAGAAGCTCTGAGTTCAGTTCCAGTCTGTAAATGAGCTTTCTGGTAGGGGTGGTTGTGCCGAAAACCCAGTCTGGAAATGAGAAAAATATACTTCCTTTTCTTGCCTTTTGCTTATTTCTTTTCACTTTTGTCTGCCAACATCATAAAGACTTTACAGTTAGTGTCTGGCTAGATTAGCCTTGGAAATTGGTGACATGGGGGTGATGTGGTTACCTCTGTGCAGCTGTATTAACATTGGAGAACGGAATAATCTTCTAGAGTAAAGGGCAGGTGCAGGACTGTTTGTATGCTCAATGGGATTGAATTTGGTTGGGTGTAGGAGGGTTTGTAGCAGTGAGGGGAGTGAGATGTTAGGAGAGCCTGCCAAGAGCAGCACTGAGAGCCAGAAAGCCAACATCTTGTGTGATGCAGGTTGGCCTGTTTCTGAAAGGGATGTGTTGACTGTCACAGAGGCTGCCTCAGGAGTCTTTCTGTATGATGTTATTTTATTCAGCTGCTATGCAGGGAGAGCAGTTAATGTGGTACTGTTCACAATGCAGTGCTCACCCTCCTGCTTAAGGAAAACTTAGCAAGGCAAAACTGCCTTTAGCAGGAGCAAGGCATTATTGCAGTGTGGATCTACCTATTGTTACAGGAACAGGAGGTTGACTGGGCTTGACAAACACATCCATGTTTGACTGAGACTGGTATAAGCAGGAGATGGAAGCAGATCATTTTGGGAAGCTACTGGCTTGTTGAGAGATGGGCAGGATCTTTCTGGGGTTTCACATATTCCCCCCAGTGTTACAGCTTTGCCAGTTCTTTGGTGAGAAGGTCCCACCAATGATGGAGTCTTCCCCTCAGTCTGTTCATATTTTGAAGTTAGTGTGAGTGCATTTGGGCATGGTGGAGGACACTTTTCTGTTGCGGGAAACTCAAAGCCAACTGGATGACTTTGCTCTATGTGTGACAGCAGGCACTGCTTTCTCCCACCGTTGCCCCTCCTTTCAAGGGATCCATCTTCAGTGAACTCGCGCCTTCTTGTGCCAGCCAACAGTGTCATTCATCATTCAGCCTGTCATGGAGATAGATCATGACTATGAAAGGAAATAAGTGTTTTGTTATGGAGCAGAGGCAGTGAAAGGTTTTCATCAGAATGACCCTGGCCATACGCTTAGTGGTCAGCTGGGGGCTGGGTTGGCAGTCCTAGCAGGGTGTTTCACAGAGCAGATGTGGTCTGTTTCCTGTAAATGTTTGTTTCGGATGGGAGGCAGAGGGGGATTAATATTTTTGATTGCTCCCCTGTGGGCAATGGGGAGTCTTTCCCAGATCCTTCACCCTGGGCTAAAATAGCAACAGCAATGGCACATCTCTCCAGAAAAGATGTGGTCAACCATCTCTAACTGCACATGCACAGGGGCATGCACTGCTTATGAGGGGTAGACAGTTGGGTGAGAAAGTAAAAATGGATGTTTTACACCAACACCGAGGTCTGCATTGGGGAAACCACTGCACTTACGTATGCACAGCTCACCCAGTTAGTGGCTGCAAATGACCACTGAGTGGGTGGTGCATGGTTACTGTGAAATGAGATTTAATTAATCCTAAGGCCAAGATATAAAGAACCTCGATTGCTGTCTTCACATTAGACCTTGCTGACCATTGACTTCCAAATGTGTTTTCCTGAACAAAAAAAATGCTAACCTTTTACTTGGTGAATGTTTTCAGGAAGGTGTTTTTTTTGTCTGTAAAATTGTGCAGTGTGAGATACTTATCCTTGGGGATTTTAATTTGTGATTGTGATTTGGGGGAGGAAAAATAAAGTCGCTTTCCTCTTTTCTTGTCAAGAAGCTGGATAAGTTCACAAGTTCTGTACTATTTTTCTTGATGGAAGACTGAATAAAGAAAAAAAAAAACTTGCTTTTTATGGTTTATTTTTAAACTTTCTTTCTCAGGTCAGAAAATGATCAGAATGTGCCATACCTGTAAACGTTGGCACAGCCATTTCTGGGAAGGAGGGAAATTCCAGTTTACCTATTTGCAGGTTAATGACCCGTGTTTTAGGTCATGGATCAGATAGTGGAAGAGTTTTGTTTGAGAGCTTTTTGATCACAGCTATTAGTTTGAGGAATATTCTGTCTTAGAGTCTGGGGATCTCTAACTCGCTTCAACAGCAGCAGATTTAATTGGAGAAGAAAATTTCCAGGCCTGGGAATATAATATAGGACAAAGTCTACAGTTTAAAGGTATTTAAGAATGTCCTGACTTGAGGAAATCTGGGTCTCGGTGTCTCCTATGGGTTATATCAGTGGATTACCCCCAAGTTATGTTTTTCTGCATTTAAACAGTGTGACTGAAAGCAGCACATCTCTGTGTCAGAAGGGAGAGGGCAGGAGGAGCTGCAAGGTAAAAATTGCATTTTTTTCATTACTTGGGAGATACTTGGAAATCAACGTGTTTGTTCTGAGGTTTGTCTGAGAGATGGTTATTTCAGCCTCTGTAATCCAGGATCTTGTGGCTGCAATGGTCTTACTGCAGCTAAAAATAGAGAAACTTTCCCAATTCAAGTAGCATTTAAGAGATCTCCTTTCTGTCTGTAAGGAAAATGCTGCTGAGTTCCTGTGACAGTGCTATTCTGATGGAAAGTCCCATAAGATTATTGCAAACAGCATGGGTTCAAGACCTCAGTTCTAGCATCTGCCTCAGCATCCCTTTCCCTAGCAGTATCTGGCGCTGAAAACAAAGATAAAAGCATGCAGGCACTCAGTCGCATATTAATTTGGCCCTAGGAATTTAACTAATAGTTGTGCTTGGGAAAATCCTACCTTGAGGTTGCCATCCTCAGACAGAATAAATCAGCTTAGTTTCACTGACATGAACATTTCTGTGCTGTGCCATCTGAGGATCTGACTGTGAGGCTAATGCTCACGCAAACTGTTATGGAAGCAACCTTGGAAAGCTGAAACCCAAAGGCAGGGCAGGCAAGAGCTCTCTTTACCCAGGGTCAGAGGCTGTTGCACATGAGGATGCTCCTTAGGGAACACTTCAGTGTGGGTGGGTAGCACAGCTCCTGTGGACCCACTCTTGCCATATCATTGCCCATGAATTTTGTTGTCCCCATATGAAGTGGGGGGATGAAATAAGAGGACTCTGTCAAGAAACCTGAATTACAGCACTTGGGGAAAAACTGGTCCTTAACGACTGGACTGGGATGGTGGGATGTATCTGCTAGGAATGAGTCAGGTGAATGGTTTCAGCCTGACGGCACTTTGGAGCCAGTGGGAAGCATTTCACTTGTCTATGAAGATAAATAAGGACACAAGCCAGGGAGCTGAAATGATATATATAGATATTCTTTGTTTCCATAGGGAATTTCCAGTAGTCAGTAAATTAAACCAAGAGTGAGCTCCATCAGGTTCAGCCAGAGAGAGCAGGTCTTTGTACATACCTTTTTATAAAGACTTTGTGTGTCCTGTATGACTTTTTCTGGCCCAGAAATGGGGTGAGGAGAGCTGATAGGAGCACTCTCCAAAGGGTTACAAGTGGTTTATGAGAGTGAGTTTGCTGCACAGCCTGGCTGGAGAATGGGGAACATAAGGGACAGAGTTTTCCATGTTTCTTTCTTAATCAGTTAAGTGTTCTTATTTTGATAAGCAAAGTATGATTTTAATTAAAAAGCCATTCCGGCTGGATTTTATTTCTATGCCATTGAAGAGAAAAATGACTGTGGCTAGAAAGAGAGAAATTGAAATTTGCAGCCTTCTTTTTCCAAAGAGTTTTAATCCACTGTGGCTTGGATCCCGGGTCATGAGTAGTTTCCCTGCTCCTCAGGAGAAATGCTGATTTTTTTTTTTTCCTCACATCTTCTCAGCAGAAGGGCCAGTAAGCTATCCCTGCTTTTGCTCAACGTATTAAGGAGTTAATTGTGCCATTTCAGGGGGCTGCTATACTCAGGGAGCGAACCTTGACTTTTGTTGCCTCTTAAATGATGGCTTTTCAGAGAAGAACTGCGCCTTTCAATGTATGCTTATGCTGAGTAATGCACTTCCTTCTGTTTTCTATCCCTTTCATATGCTGCATTTAGTTTTGCAGAGCAAACCTTGAGCTGGGCTGAATCTAGGGAACATTTAGCTATGTTGATTGAAAATGAGTTTATACCTGGGAAAAAATTAAGATGTTATTCTGTTCACTTATACTGTTTGATCTTATCTAGTCATGCTGTTTAGCTGTGGCATGAGATACTGCTGTCAAATAACTCCAGTAACAGCTCTCTGATAGCAACTTGTGTCACTGAATTGTGAATGACATACCTTTCCCAAAGGATGATGTACAAAAACATCAACTGACGCCCGAATTGCAGCATGGTGATAGTTATAAACTCCATCCAGGACTCACAAAGGTCGTGCAGATTTGTTTTTTTAAGGTTTTGTTTTTGTTCTATTTATTCAACCACAGGAGTATTTCCAGTCCATATTATAGTCTGGAGTGTCGCTATTACTGAGTGGAGCAAGATTTTTGAGTTTCGTTTTCGTAAAGCACCTTGCAAAGCTCAGTTTTGGATAAGTAGCTGGACAGGCATGCTGAGACCATGCAGCAGTTGGGTGGCTTCTTGCCCAGGTTGGCAAAACTGTGGAGGAAGAGCACTCCCTCCTTGCCAGTGGTCCTGTGAGCATGTAAAGCACATCAAGTGACAGTAAACGCAGCTATGATTACTGAAATAATAGACCTTCTTTTAAAACATATGCCTCATAATAAAGTTCTAAGATTTGATTTTAGGCTTTGTTGCTTCTTCTCTTTCCTCACTCTGTGCCACTGCGGTGTCTGCTGTGTGATTCCCTTGATCCCAAGCCTGTAAATTTAGGAATTAAAGAGAGACAAACCTGCATTTCCACACTTGTAGAAGCCCCTTTCTCCCAGAATTACTCCTAGTTTGATACCCTATGAGGGGAGCACAAGGCAGAGCTGTATCCTGGTGCCAGTTTTTGCTGCAATTTAAAAGCATTTCAGCTTTGTGCTATGTCAAAGTGCCATAAATTCTCATATAAATATAATGTTTCTGAACTATGTGTGCAGGACTGGGAATAGGATATTCTGGGCAGGAAGCAACCCCTTGGGGCCTGAAACCCACTGAAGGAAAGTTAGTGGCAAGAATCAGATGAGGAACGCAATTTTTTATTGAGGTGGGCAGGTATGGGCTGCTAACCAGAATATCCTCTCTAGCTGGTAGGCTATGGAGCTGGGAAGAGCTTCTTAAAGACTCTTGTCCTCAGACATGATGCCTCTTGGCAATAGGCTTTGATGCATTGTCTTGAAGATCTTCCCTAGCTGAAGCAGACCCTGCCATGGCAGTATGAGCTTGTGTTACTGAGGTGCATTTTCAGCTCTGACCATAGCTGACTTGTCAAGGAAAAGGTTAAACTCTTCACAGGAAAAGAAGTTGGGTTGTGAAGCACTGGGGATGTTCTGGGTCCATGTTCCCAGATTGGCACCCACATGAGTCTGATAAGCTATGTACAGTGGAACCCTACTTTGTGTGAATGCGCACCTGAGGCAGGAAGTGGTTTGAAACGCTGTCTCACAGCATGTCTGCAGTCATAGGAGTTGCACAATCTATTAGATTTCATTAGCTGAAGTACATCCAAATTTGTAATTGGCAGATGCAGCCAGAGTTCACTGTGTCCCTGGCTCAGTACTGCAAGCCTGGGTTTGTAGGGTCCAACAAACCCAGAAGCGACGGCATGGATGCTTTTGCTTTGAAGACTAGAAGATAACAAAGAAAAGAAAGAATGGTGTCTCTTCCTGGAACAGCAGCACGGTTCATTTGTTCAATATGGATTTCTGTGCTCAGCTATGGGCCCCCTGTTTTGAACTTTGGGACCCAAATATAAGAAGGACGTGGATCTGTTGTAGCGAGTCCAGAGGAGGCCTTGGAGATGATTGTAGGGCTGCAGCATCTCTCCTATGGAGACAGGCCGAGAGGGCTGGGTTTGTTCAGCCTGGAGAAGAGAAGGCTCCAGGGAGACCTTAGAGCAGCTTCCAGTGCCTAAAGGAGAGAGCAAGAAAGCTGAAGAGGGACTTTTGACAAGGACAGGTCAAGGGGGGAATGGCTTTAAACTGACAAAGGGGAGATTTAGATGAGATGTTTCGAAGAGGCTCTGGTGATGAGGTGCTGGCACAGGTTGCTCTGAAAAGCTGTGGCTGGCCCATCCCTGAAAGTGTTCAAGGCCAGGTTGGATGGGGCTTTGGGCAACCTGGTCTAGTGGAAGGTGTCCCTGCCCATATCAGAGGGGTTAGAACTAAATGATCTTTAGGATCCCTTCAGACCCAAACCAATCTATGGTTCTATTATTCTTTCTCCTGTCCAATGGAACGGAGAAGGTGTTATGCAGAGGACAGCTAAACTTCCAGCATCCTTCATCTCTTAGTAAGAACTGGATTCAGACTCTCCTTTTGTCTTGTAAAAATGTCCCCAAGCAGGACTGGTTTGCAAATTAAGTAATTTTATTACAGTCACTGGAGCTTTAGTGGGTATTTAGACCTTGATAGGGCTTTTTCTAAAAAAAAAAACAGCTTTAGTCAAAACAGGGGTGCCCCTAAAGTGCAGTTTGCAAGGGCTTGTGCGTAGCATTTCATCCTCTTGAAGTTCAGAACATTACTGAAGCTTCATTATTTGCATGTGTTTTCTTCCAAACACAGAGCAGCAAGAGTAAGTGGGCTTCCATGATGAGACGCCAGCAGCTAGTTGAGAAAATTCCAAATGGAATGTAACTTTTCAGTGCCTTGGCCAAGATCTGACATGAGAAACCCAGGAAGTCTGTGCAGTTGTAGCTATATTAAGGTTAGAGTAGTCCCTAATGGGAAGGGTGGATTATTTTATTTGGCTAGTTACGGAAAGCAACTGATTTTCACCAGTTACCTCCAGTAAGTTGAGTCCAACAACCTGTTTCTGATAAAGCATAACTTGAACTTTGTTAGACTCTTCAGGAACTGAGATGGAAACTCAGCACATCTATTTCCCATTGCTCTAGCTATTAATCTAGATACCCCGAGAGAGTTACAAATTTGCATAGGTTTCCGTTTTGCACCTCATCATGCCTTACTCAGCTAGCTTGAATTGCCTTATCGCAGAGTACCTCTGAAGACGTTCAGCTCCTGACTGAGTTGCTTAAATATAGGTGTGCAGTGTCTACTGAGATAACATTATAATGGGGGTGTCCAGGTCTTGCTCTTGAAGGATGCAGAGCTCCTCTAATTGCTTTTATGCTTTCTTCCACACCTTGCCTTGGTCATTATGGTCCTTTTAAAATGCCTGAAGCTAGTGTCACAGCACAGCTCTTCCCAATACCATGTAGAAAAGGAGTATTGTATTCTTGTTCTTCTCTGCTGCTTGGTTTACACAGCAGTTGTGTTAGCCTTTTCTCAGCAGCACTTACTTGGTGTTCGCACTAAATTATTTACTTTATTTAATACCCAAATTCCACCACATTACTTTATTTCCTGAATTCAGGCTGCCATACTGGCGGTCTGTGGTGAATCTGTTCTTTCTTGAGTGCGGCTTTTGTATTTGGCTGTATTCAAATAGGCCGCCTCAGCCAGCTGTTATAAGTGCTCTCAGGTGAAAGTTGTCTAGGCCTGCTGATTTAAAATGTTTATCTCTCTTAGATATTGTTTAATGTCTGCCTTTGTTACTAAGGGACTGGAAAAACCTTCATCATCATCAGAGACATGCACGTTGCCCTGCTGCTTTCCAAATACAGATCAAAATTGACATTTCCTCTACTGGACTGTACCATCTGTAAGACTTTGTAATGCTTTTAAAAAAAAAAAAAAATAAATCAAAAAGCCCCAACAAAATAAGACCCAAACCCAACCAGACACCCCTCCTCCCCCCAAAATAGTGAATTCTCATCGAAGCTCATACTCTTACCAGCTGCAAATTTTCCTGATGTCTTGAGGTTCCCTTCTAACGCTTTTTAGCTTCGTGATGCACCATTTATATTTCTTTGTCTGTATTTCTCTTCTGCTTAGTAAATATTGCTGGGTTTGTGTTGTTGGTTTAGTTAATTATTTTTACTTCTGATTTCTTTTTTATTTCACAGTTGAACTGAGTTTAGGTTCTATTCAAAAGTTAATCATTTGGATAGGGAAATAATGCTTGGCTTGGATCATTATGTCTTTGGTTGCCTGGCCCATCCTTCCAGAAAAACCATAATCCGTTTCACACTACCGTGTGCAAACAAGGCAACCAGGCTGGTGAAGGTAACCCATCATCAAACTGGTACCTGACTGTAGGATGCACAGATCACAAGGGGAGTGAAGACAGGTTTTGTAGCAGGAGCATAATCTGAGGGTCAGTGGGGATATTTTAATAGTGTGCCACAACGTGCTGGAGTTGCTTTCTGAAAGATACAGATCATAAGTCAGAGGTGGGATAAAGAGATGTCATCTGTGTAACATTTTGAAAGTATAGGCACACTTTCCCTAATAATTATTAAGGATCAACAGAGAAGAGGACATAAGTGCAGGAGTTAATTTACTACAACAATATTTTACTCGAAAATCAACTTTTAATAAACATTATAATCAGTGTAGTGAAATTTCCCACAGTTTGGAGAGGACCTGAGAGAGGAAGTTCATTCATTTCATGGGGAGATAGTTTTAATGTTGTTATGAATAATTTAAGTGCTGTTTCATTGACAATTTTATGGTTAGTACAGTTCATAATACCAGAGAAGAAAAAGAAATGTGCCTTATGTTAAACTCATCTTTCAGTAAGTGGAATACATGCAAATGGGGACCTCCTGTTTCGTATCACTGTTTGTAGAGATACATATGTGTTTATAGAATATTTTCTTATTCATGTGACTTGAATAGCAAGCTTAAAAACTTGGCTGGGCTTGTGTCAGTTAATATTTTTAAAAAATTCTTGGAATGTGTTTGTTGTGTGTCCATGCTTGAATTGTTAATGTGGTGAATACCTTCTACAGAAGCCTGTGACTTCCAGGAGCTTGTAGCGTGGCCAAGAAGAGTTTGCTCAAATGAAACTTCGAAGGGAAGATGGATTTTTTAGTTATTTTTATTTTTTTTTACTGATGCACCTTAATTGCTTTATGATGGCTTGGGTTTTGTGGTTATTTCCCCTATGACACTTTGTGTCAAGAAACTTTGATGGCAGCTTGAGCTATTGCAGGGTTGCTTTTAATGGGATTTTAAATCTGCTTGTACAGTTTTATCTCTGCATACATCCAGAGCTTCTTGAATTGGTGAGATATATTCTCCTGGGTTGGATACACTTGTCTGTAATCATTGTTAGTCATCCATTTTACATATGGATGGCTTGGCAAGTGACATCTTTATTTCCAGTTGCATCCTGAATTATACCCTAACAGGACAGTGGTGGTGGGTGGGGATGGCAGGCGAAGGTCTTACACTGGTTGCTGCTGAAGTACCCAGTGAGATATCACTAATGTGAAGTTGTTGCAAACAAGAGGTGAAGGAATATAGTGGATCACAAATGACCTAAAAGGGCCCAGGCAGCTGGTAAGGAGGCACATGATGTGAGGAGCTATCACTGTCTCAGATAGAGTCAGATGCTTGGACTGAAGTTTGTGGTTTGCAACTTACCTTGCAAAAAGGCTACTGATTTCCAGTACACATTTCTTGGTTATTATTTTTAAAAGTGAAAAAGTAGACACCTAACTATGTAGATGACCTTTTGCTGTGTAAGAGGTGGTGGTATGGCTTTCGAGCTGAAGTTATGTCCTCCCCAAGGTTATGTTCAACAGGTACTTGAAGAGCATTTTCAAATAGTACGGATTTCCACACTGCAGGGATTGTGCAGCAATGAAACAGTCACCCAGAAAGGTTGTGCAATCTCCATGCTTGGAGGTTTTTAAGACTTGGCTAGAGAAATTCTGTCTGAGCAAGAGAACTGTTGGTGCTAGTCCAGGTTCAAGCTGAAGGCTGGACCGGTGTGCTCCAGAGATCCCTTCCAGCCAGCCTTTCTGTAATTCTTTGATTAAATAGCACTAGGTGCTTCCTGATCTCCTGTAGCCACCAGGATGCCTCCTGCTAAATCCTTGCACTAAGCAATATTGAGATATTGATTTGGCCAAATTTACTACTGACCAAGTTGTTAAAGCAATAATTATAAAGGATAACTCACAGCTATGTTACTTTGCTGTTATGTTGGATGAAGTTCCACCAGCTTACCTGTGAAGAGAATTAGCTAAGCAGGCTGTGATTATGTTATCAGCTGGCACCCATGATACCCGTGTAACTAATAGAGGATTGAGCTTTTTCTGGGGCTCAGGCCCTTGCATTCAGCTTGCCAGAACATCTGACTGTCACAAATTCATTTTGTCAAAACCAGAGGTGATTGCTCAGTAGCACTGAGAGAAAATCACTGAGATTTGTAGGGTATGTTAGCAAAAATAACCACTCCTGTTATTGGCTTTGTGCACAGCCGCGTTTATGAACGCACAGGAATGTCAATCTGAAATCACTGCACTTCATAAGGTCTCCTAAGGTCGTTGAAATCCCAGAGAAATCAAAAGGATACTTGAAAGCCTTCTCTTCTGTTATCCCATATTCTATTCAATGTTTGAAAGACTCGCAAGACAAAGGATGAATAAGCAACAGATAGGGCTGATTTGTTAGCAGCAGTTTTCTTTTTCTTCTTCCTTTCACCCTTCTGAGGATGAATACTGTGGAAGTAGATGTTCCTGTCGCTGATACTCTGGCTGTTCTGTATGCTGCTGCCTGTCTCTCAGCTAATTCAGTTTACATACTTGAAGGATTTTCAGGGAGTCAGCAAAATGGTTTTTCCTTGGTTTCATACTTTATTCCTTAGAACCTAAGTTGAGTTTAGTTGCTATCTTTCCCCCACTTTCCCTCCCCTCCCCTTCCTTTTCTTTTTTTCCCTCCTCCTGCCTTTCCAGCCTTATTGCAGTTAACTTGCAGGACTGCAGTTTCTGGGGCAGCTGTCTGGTATTACTGCTGTCTTGATTTGATGTGACCAAGCATACAGCATTGAGGGATGCTGAAGAGGAGCTAGGAAAGACCAGGCTGTGGATGTGAAGTTCCAGCCTTACCAAGGCATGGAGAAGGCAGCTGTAAATGGCTGATTAATCCTAATTAATCCATGGACATTGACATTATCCTTTTAAATTATCTCCCTCTGTCCCTTTTTAAGGGTCTTTTCCCCCATCTCAAGCTGTAGGTAGATCTGCATCTGCCCTTTGCAGGCATGCGTGCACAGATGTGAGGGATTCTGTACCACCCTGCTCACTGAGGCCACCAATGAGCACTGCTGCCTTTGGGGATGTTCAGAAAATGCACCCATGAGGTGTTTTCTGGAGACAGAGACCATGTGGAGAAGAGTATGTTGCCTATAATATTTTAGCTTGGTAGCTTTGGTTTATGTGGTAGAGCACCCCTCAAGTTCAGTCACCTAATAGGTCCTTCTGCTTCGTCATTTCCAGTAGAGGTTTCAGATTCTTACGGGCCTTTTTGTTGGTTACTTCTTCTTCCTATTCTCTCTTTATCACTGCATTTCATTCCATCTTTAATAAAACCAGTGGATCCTTAACTAATACTACTGCAGACCTCCCTATGGCTCTGTATTTCTGCCTTCATCCCAGCCATCAGTTGTCACACTAGCTACATCCTTTGTTTCCTTCCAGTTGTTGTATTAGTCCCTGTATCTGTTATTATGGCCATCATTCCTTTTGGCATGCCATCAGACTTTATTGAAGTCAGGAAACATTAGATCCACTGATTCTCCTCTCTCAAAAAAAAAACAACCCAAAAAAACAAAGCCACCCAGGAACCTTGTCAGAGAAAGGTGTCAGTTACATTGCCATGATTTACTTTTCATAAATCACATTTTGTATTTTATCCAAATCTCCATTTGCTACCATGCTTTCAGTTACTCTTTCCTTCAGGTGGTGTTAAAAATGTGTACTTCTGTGCTCAGATTAACTTGCTGATAGCTGTCTCAATGTTTTATTTCCTCCCTCCTTCCTACATATAAAAAAGCATTATATTGTTGACTTAGAGCCAGATGGCACCACTCCCACCATCCAACCTGAGCATGTTGTTCTCTTTTGAGAGTCCCTCATGTACAACAGTTTCTATACCCTCATTTTCTTTCACAGATCAGCCCTGTCATTGTTCTCAGTTATTCAAGCTAAATCACTTTCACCATGTGTAACTATTGCTTTTTTGTATTAGTAAAATTATATTTTTGTCTCCAATTTTGTAAGGAGACAGTGAACAGAAGTGGGGGGTGGATCTGCACATGATTTCTCCTTTTTTGGGGGGCTAATAGTTTTGTCTTGAATTTCAGCACTTTGCATAGTGATCTCACTCTTTTCCCTGCTGTTCTCTTTTTATTGCTGAAAGACTTGTTCTCCTTAGCTGAGTTGGTCTCGACAGCAGAGGCTAGACTTCTAGCCATGCTCAGGGTTTTGCTGCTCCTTTCAGTGCTCTAAACATGGTTTTCTTTCCAGAGCCATCAGATACTCTGCGTAGGTGTTATGATCGCTCCTAATCTCCTGTCTAGGTTTTTATCTTCCTAATTATCTCACCTAATTTTTCCTTGTATCCAATATTTCTAAAGTGAGATTTGAAATCCTTTCTATTGAGAGCTCTGATGCTTTATGAAGAATGCTTTACCAATCCGTAACAACATCCTCACCCAGAGCCTTGTTGACTGAATCACTTCTGCTTCGTTTGAAAGAGGGAAGATTCATTTCTTCCTGATCTCTGAATAAAGTTCATCTTTTGCCAATGTCTTTGTAATTTTTTTTTGTACTGCCTCTTGTAGGTAATCAGACTTTTGAGGTGAACTCTTTCAAATGAGATGCACTTACAGGTTGTTCCAGGAATGTGTCTGGATTTCAATAGAAAGCTTTGAATAGTGGCACAAACTAGCCAAGTTAGGAGCAGGTTTTCAGGATGGGAAGTGATATATGAGTAGTAAAATCATGCTGGAATCGGTCCTAATGTTGATTTAATAAAAGGTTTTGAATTGATAGTCTTCAAAGGCCTTCTTCACAGTCCTTTCCTGAGTGTATGCAAAACCAGAACAAACTGAAACAAACACCCGAGTTTACAATGAGAATCCTGTCCATGAGAAATGCATCTTTTCCATACAGCCCCAAAACTCTAGGTGAAGTTGCAGCTTATCATAACAGTGATGGTTTCAGCATGAAAGGTGGGCAAGCCTGGTGTCAGTCACTCAAGCCCTTGCTTTACTGGTGGTGCAGTGACACTGGATTAACACTGGATTTCTAGACACACACAGAGCTTTCAGTTCCCCTAAGAGTGAAAAAGAGCTGCCAGTGTTGCTCACCAAAACTGTTGTTCCACAAACCAAATGACTGCAGTATTTCTGAGAACTAGAGAACATGCAGCTTTCTTTATCCAGCTCCCTTGTTATAAATAACATCCAATAGCCAGGCTCATAAGAGGCTTGTGGGATCCTGTTTGCTGAAGGTTTTGTGTACATGACATGTACACAGCTCCCAGGCAGTGCGAGAGGTCTGGGGGATGATTTGGAATGTGAAGGGCAGGGGAGAAACCACAGGGACTTTACTCTTTCAGCTCTTTCAAAAAACTCTCATTTTGTCACAATCTCCATGCTGAAATACCCACCTAAATGCCAGGATGTTGCTGAAACTGACAGTCTTATTGCTCTGGATTTGGGAACCCCTTCTGCTCTACACTTGACCCCAAACCCTTACAATTTTCCGGGTCCATCTGCGCAGATCTGAGTTCACTCCATATCTTCAATGCTGTGGCAGGTGAACTTGGTAGATTGTGGCATCTTGGGTTGGTTTCAGGAGAAAAGCAAGACTTTGGTCCCACAGCTGGAGTGACCTGGAGATGCAGAGGTGAGCAGGCAAGGCTGTTTGAGGGCACTCTGTGGTTGCCCAGTGCAAGAATCAAAGCCGGATGGGTGGAGGCTTTGTCAGGAATTAGGATCTGCCCCAGGACAGAGAAGAGAGGAGTGAGCACAAGCAACTCACAGGTTTTGCTGAGACATCCATTCAGGGCTTTCTAGTCCCTTCTGAGCCTGCAATTGAATTAGGGACCATTTCTTCTGTGCACAGCAGTCAAGAAGTGGTTACTCAGGAGCTGACTTAGTGCTGGGTGAGCAGCAATTCAGTACAGTATTAACAGATTACTTGCATATTCTCCTGAAGCCAGGTGCCTTCTTTGAACAGCCGCATTTCAGTGTTGATGTATCTTGAAAACAACCTGTAAACCAATTAGAGAACTTCTTAGCCTTTAGCTCAACAGAGATCCTGCAAAGTACCATCTCACATCCACTCATGGTGCGCCCTGGGAAAGGATGGGTCTCTCAGAAGGGAAATCATTCAGTTTAGACATGAGCCTGCATTTGTGGGTTTTATCTCATTTAACTGTAGGTATTTCCAGTTTACACATCCACCCCTCAGCCACTTGTCTAAGGCTCCCTGGATGAAGCCATAAAAGGTAAGTTTCCTCTAACCTATTTTAGGCCCTTTAGTTTGAAGTGAGTTATGCCCTAAATGTGCCTGCTTCTGTCTTCAGGTGAGGAAGGATGATCAGTATGAAGTAGACTAATGTAGGTGTTTATATGTACATGCTTTTTGCCCATGGATCCCTAAATCATGTTTCTGAGTCCTGGGGGTCAAGCAGTTCTGGGTCTACATTTCCTTTGTATTTCTGCTGGTTTTGTAATTGGCTGAGCAGATGCTTTGGAGGTGTATTTCCTGCGAAGGTTTGATCAGTGTAGTAGTTAAGTTTCTGAACAGTCTTTAAGAAAAGGAACAAGAGTTTTCCTCAGCCAGGATCTGCTCCTTAGATCCAAAGGTAAAAGGAAATGAAAAGCGACCAGTTAGTTGCCTGTAGTTCAGGGAAAGCTGCAAGTTCCTTTGCTGCCCTCCAATTTCTACAAAAGTCAGGTAGTGGAGTCCATTTTGTCCCTTCCTTCGCTGCCCCCGCATACTCTTGGGGCAGTTGCTATAATTCATCTCTTATTTTTTTCTCAGTTATAAGAAAGATACTATAACACTTTGTTTTTTACTCTGAAATGTAGATCTAATCACCACTAATGTCAGTGTTGCGGTGTCTCCGTATTTCTGCAATAGAAATGCTACTTCTTCCTTAAGACCCTAATTCATCTCGCTTTTTAAGAAGCATAAACACGCTTGTCACTAAGGAGTTAACACAGCTGCTTGATTTCTCTTCCCTTCTGGTTCTCCAAACACTTTGCAAAACACTCTGCATGTTTCCTTGATCTTCCAACCCCTCACACAGAAGGAGGACAATCAGACTAAATGAAGTCTCAGTGCCTTCAAGCTGCTGGATTCATTTGGCTGAGTTGTCTTTGGTTAACAGGGCCTGCTTAGATGAGCAGGAAAAAAACATCTGCTTTTCTCATCAAATGATAGATCTGTTATTGGCATGATTACATTTGGCAGAAGCATATAATGGAGTGGTTTGAACAGCAAAGTGAGAGTCAGGATACTTGGGTATTTGCCTGGACCTCGTTTATTTGGAAAAGTTTTGTAGGGACACATGCTGCCACCCATGCTCTGAGGGTTCCTTACGTGAGAGTACTCATGTACTGACAACTTGCATAGAGGTCATAGCAGAATATAGCTTTCTCTGTTTAAAAAAAAAAAGAAAAAAAAAAAAAGTTGTTTTTGCAACTCTTTTATTGATCTTACAAAGGCCACACAGTGTGTTTGATATGTTTTGAACTTGGTCTTATCTCCCAGTTTATGTCTATATTACTGGTATCTAACATTTACTTCCCCGTGCAGTCATGACATATTTATAACATGGATTTGAGTTAGTAGACAAAGGTCCTTTATAAGAGCAAATAATTATAATACTCCATAAATACATTGTGGATTTTTTTTTTCCCTCAAGACCACCAGAGTTTGTGCAGCTTTAAAGTTAGACAGTGTTATTGTTGGAAATTATGTTACCCATCAGTATAAGTAAAACCCTTGTGTCAGGGTCTTCCTTTGGTTCAGTCTCTTTGCTCATTCCATAGTATTTTTTTTGGCTCACTCAGCAGGTTTTTAGGAATAAAACTGCATTTTTCTGAGGATGCTCAAAAGGAAGGAATGAAAAGGAAACTGAAAATCTAGTTTTAAGACAGAGGGGAATGACATTATGAAAGAAATCAAAGTCAAGATTGTTGCAAAAGAAGTTCTTTTGGTCCTGTGTTCCCACAAACAATGAGCATAAATTAAAGTCTTGGACTGAAATTAATGGTGAACTCTTCTGGCAACTAGCCAGAAGAAGCTCCTTCAGGTTATGTTGCAGTGTCTTGAAATAACCTGTTTCTGAAACCTTTAATTTCTTTTGCTGTCCGCATGAAAAATGTGACCAAGCAAGAAACTCCATCTCTACTTACAGCAGTGGCTGAAGTCAAGTTATAGAAACTGGTGCTGTCATCTTACACCTTTACTACCTTCAAAAAAGGTATGGGAAGGTAATAATGGTACAAGAAATTTTCATTCAGGTAACAAGAAGTGTTCCTATGTGTCACTGCTGTGTAGGCTATGGAAGCTGATCAGAAATGGGTGAGGACTGTGATTTCATCATCTGTAGGCTTTTCAATTCTATTCCTTCCTTGTTTGACTCCAAACTAGGTCACCCTAGTTGCCATCTTTGCTGGAGTCTTCATACGGTGAGCTTCAGGTCAGTCCAGGACTCAGGAGAAGGGGAAGTGCTATGGCACTTCTTGTGGGCCCGTAAACCTACCTACTTGCAAGTGTGGTTTCTCTGTGAATCTCACCTGTCTTTGGGGTGTTGCCATGTGAGCAAAAGAGTTGGCCTGTGGTTAGACTGGCTCTGCTAGTGGCACAGATGAGACTAAACTTTTCTGTGACTCCTTCAGTGTGTAACAATCTTTTGCATTGTACTTAATTAAGGAGTGTTCATAATGGCTTTATTTGCAGTAGCAGACTGTACGGTAATCCTCTAACAATCACTGGGATCCAGAGGGAAGGAAAACTCTCATTAATAAAGACTTTGGGGATAATTCCACTTGAGAGTTGCTGTAGAATTCAGAGCTGCAGGAAATCACATCCAGGAAAACATTCCCTTCATCTTTCTGCTCAGGGCTTCAGAGTGTATGCAGGAAAAACAACCCCTGACAAGCCCACCATAGTTTATACGTGGCATCTTGGGCATGACAGGAAGGTTTAGGAATGGTGGGTTTACCAGGTTTCACCTTCACTCACAGAGGATATGCCTAGGAAACTGCATTGCTCTTCGCTCTAGCTGGTGTCCATATGAGCTAACCGAACCTGGTCACGTTTTTCTTTTATCTGCACTTTTTGGATGGGAAATGTGAACTTAGTGTACCCTCAACCTGGTATCTGCATGGCCACTTGACTGCTGCAGGGAAAGTTGCCAAAGCCCCAGATCTGTGCCTTTTCCACAGGAAAAAAGCAAACAAAAAAACCCAAAACAACACAGGAGAAAAAAAAAAAAAAAAAAAGAAAAAAAAAAGAACGCTGTGGAAGGAAAAAAAGTACTTTTTTACCAAGCTCTCTGTAAAGTATACTTAAGGTTTTTCTAGGAAGAATGCACCAAGGAAGGAGAGTTATTAGGCTCCCATTCCAGTGAGGATCCCCCTTAGCAGGCAAGACTACAGGGGTCTTAAGGTGGCTGAACTTGTTACTCTGCACAGCATCACGCCAGCTGAACTGATGACCTGACAACAAAAAAAAGACACACTTTTCTGTTTCCTAAAGATGCACAAAACTGTGATTATTACTTTTCTTTATTTTTCCAGTGGCTTTTGTTAGCCCATAGCAATGACAGCTGTGATATGCGAGGGTTATTTGCGTTATCACTATGGAGGTAGGAGGAGGGGGTTTGTGACTGTTTGGGTTATTTATTCAATTGTTTAGTTAATGTGGAAAATGAGCCGTAAACTAGAAGGCCTCCAATGTGAGTCTGTTTGTTGACCTTGATGATTCTATTAAAGGTCTTTAGACGTTAAATTCACACATCACTAACCTTCTTCAACTAAATAGTAGGTATTTTAGTTTGAACTAGTCCAAGTACAATCAGTGAAGTGGGGTGAAAGCCTCCAGGGCTGATGCTTGCTAGCTCTCTGTTGCAATAGAATGAACAGTAAAAGTTCAGACTAAACCATGTATCTTTTACCCAGCCAAAATGAAGGAAGATGTGTCCTACTGGGAGACAAGGTAAGATATATGCCACTTTTATTTGTTTGTTTATAGAATCATTTAGGTTGGAAAGGACCTTAAAGGTCATTGAGTGCAACCATTAACCTAACCCTGTGATGTTCACCACTAAACTATGTGCCTAAGTGCCACATCTACAACCCTTTTGGTGAAGGAGTTTTTCCTCCCTTAGAGCAGTTTGAGGCCCCTACCTCTTATCCTGTCTCTTAAGTGGGAAAAGAAACTGACCTCCACCTCATTGCAACCTTCTTTGAGGTAGTTGTAGAGAGCGATATGGTGTGGGGGGGGGGGGGGGGGGGG
>JAOEHY010041726.1:0-19049 GCA_025447955.1 Psilopsiagon aurifrons
GGCCGAAAGTCAAAAACACAGTGCTGCACCAACTACTAAGAAGGAGAAAAATGACTGCTACTGCTGAACCCATGACAACTATAAGCAGTAAATTATGCACAAATTGATTGGAATGGCACCATAATAAATAATAAAAAAAAATCACCCCTGCATTAATGAATTAAAATTGAGTAATGAAGATGTTGCATGCATCTAATTTTTTTTTCTCTCACATTGGTAAGCATGTAGTTGAAGTTAGTGTAAAATTATTTCATTTGAATCCAAACTGTGTTAAGTCTTCCACCTGTTTTCTGTTGTATGTAATGGTATATATATAGGGAAGGCTAATAATATTTGCCAGTCGCAGAGCTATTCATTCCAGTCATTGTTTCCTGAACCATTTTGTCCTTAAACTACAATGTACATTGCTTAAACTTTACACCCCCGCCATGCCACATCCCTACACATGGGATGATTTTGCCCCAAGTGTCAGGTTTAGGTGTCTTAGCATTTACTCTTCACATCACAATTCTCTCTTTCTTAGTTACTTTCGTTTTTGTTAGCGAATTTGTATTTGTGAAACCTCCATTGCATTCTTACTTCATGGAAGTACTGACTGCATTTTGACTTCTAGAAGTGAATGTGGTAAAGTTTGGGTATTAAGTCATTTAAAATTACTTGCCAAAATTGTTATGGTACTATCACATCACCTTTGTTTCACATGCGGTGCACTGAGTTTTAGCTTGATGGTATTTAGGTAAGTACGGTTAAAGAAGACATGTCAACCTAGTGGAGGGGTTTCAAAAGCCAAGAAAACCCATGTTACATGGAATTAAATAATTCTGGAATTCTGTTCGGACTTGTGTAATGTACTTTCTATAGGAAAGTAACATTATGGTCCTGTAAACTGCACATTTTAATTTTGTGCAGGAACAGATCATTGCACAGAAAAGCTTCCAGCAGGCATAGCAAAAATTGGCCAGATTTTGCAGGTAATCTGCTGTCTGTGATACCCCTTCAGCTGAATTTCAGTTTATCACTCTATATTTAGAGCATCACAAATTAATGTGCCATTAATCAGCATATGTTAATTTTGAAAGGAAAACAACTTATTTAAAATTAAACAAAGGGTTAGACTTAATTAATGGACAAATAGTATATTCTTGTAAGAATTTAGTTTGTTGATTTTTAGCTAGTTGTTCTGTGCATCGAGGTTACCTGAACTGCTCCTGAAATAAAATCAGACAGAGCAGTTTAGTATCAGCATGTCTTCTGGTAAGTTTTTGCTTGCTTCTTGAAGATGCCTTCTATTAGTGGGGAACACTAATCGAAGTGTTTTGTGGTTTTTTTCTCCTTCCCCCTCCTTCTTAATCTTAAAAGGAGAAAAGATACTATTTGTGTTGCAGCAGCAGTTCTCAGTCAAGACCTGCCGAGCAATTGTCTTGCTGTTACATCGCTTCTTTTCTTCCTTTTAATTTGTGAACATCACTACAAGCAACTGTATTTTTTATGAAGAATCATGTAGGCTAAGGAGAGAGAATGTATGGCTAATAAGTTCTAAAATCAAAACAGTGACAGGAAGAGACAGCTGGGAAGAATAAATGTAGTCCTACCAAAGCCAACAGCAGATTAGAGTAGAAACTTGAGATCCATGAAGTTTCCAGTGGCATGATGCAGCATCTGCTAGAAAAGAAAGGACTGCAAGAAAAATTTAAGTTTATAAGTGATCGTATTTTGCAAGTTTGCCAAGTCTCATAGCCATGTAAGATTCTATAGCAGGTAAGAACTGTGAGAAGCATGGTGTCTGGGGTGCTAGAGGGGAAACTTACAAGATAGCATTTTATCAGAGAAGAAAGTGGCAGTAAATCTTAAGAACCATTTTTGCAATTTATATGTAAGAAATACGGCTTTCAGTTCTTCTAGGCTGGCTATTTTTACAGACAGTTTGGATTATTGTCTGCTTTGTAGTCAGATTTCTCTGTGTAGGCAAAGCACTCCAGCAGCTGTCACATTTTAGGCAGCAAATACAGCCCCTCATATCTGTTCTTTTTGCTTCTTTGAATGATGGCTGTTTCTTGTTGGAAGGTACTGGGAGCTGCTTGTTTTTAAGGCAGAGATAAAAGTAAGTAAGATGACAATATAACGCAGAGGATACATCAGATGTTACTGAACAGAAGTTTTTTTGAGGCTTACTGAGAAAAGACTGTAAATCTGTAGCATCTTAACTACATTTAACTACAAATTATCTTTATTCACATTTGAGAAGAGTATACTTTTTCTAAAGAACATCATCTTTCTGATGTGTTTCTTAAATAGAAGCTGTAGATTCTGTTAGTAAGGAGAATGCTTACTTACACTGTTACTTAGCAGTGGTGAATAATACTGAACAGTAGTAACTACCACAAGAATTGAGCTGTACCTTAGTTCCGGAAAGAGTGTGAGAGCTTATTGCATGTCTATAACAAAGCAGTGTGATGAAGTACAGGGACCAAATGTTTGCATGTTCACATGCTGTGATTTCAGCTTTTTGGTAGTTCAGTGGATAGAGTAGTAGCCCCACACTCAGTTCTTAACACCCTAACACCCACACCTCTGTAGAATAAAGAATGGCAATAAGTACTGTTGCTGGCTTCTTCTATCAGTAAGTATCAGTTTATCCTTTCTTACTGACAGTGTTTGTTCAGTGGGTGAATATATATATTGAATTAGCAAGGTGACTTAAAAATAAATATTTCGATTACTAGTAAAGCTTTTAAAAATACTGTATTTTCCATCAGTGGGCTTTTAAGCAATTTAACATGCTTAGTTTGAAAAGGGGAAACTGCTGCTTTTGAAAATGGGAAACAGATAGTTTTGCCTACCTGATTCTGCTTAAAAATGGACAGATGCATTTATGAAGCTTATTGCTAGCCTTGTGAGCTCACCTACAAGCCCTTAAAGAGGTGAATTTGCGAACCCAGGTGCTCTGTATTAACTTAAAATGGTGGCTTCATTCAAGTCAACTCAGACATCACATACATTGACAGCCCTTGCTATCTCACATGTTAAGGAAAAAAAAAAAAAAGCTGTAGTAATCAGGTATTACTTTAAGGATTTATCTGTAGCCTTTCCAACTCCATGGCAGAGAAATACAAGGAATACTGACCATTCCCAATCTCATGGAGAGAATTTGCCTCTCTGCTTTTCTTTGCAATTCTGTCAACATTTGGTCTTAAATGCCTTGTTGAAGGAAAGCAGAGAAGCATGATTTTTCCTATTTTTTGGTGATATGTATGTTAAATAAAAATATATCTGTAGGATAAGTCAGTTATTTTGTTTCATTTTGTACTGATTTTGAATTGATGTGCTTCAAAGCCATTGGAGGGACATAGTTTTATCAGCATGCAGGCTCTTAATGAGAAAGTTTAATGCCTAAAGTTTTTAACAGTCTGATCACTGATTAAGAAACTTCAAATATTAGTTTAAAAGTACTATATTTGTCTTCTTCCCTGGTTTTTACTTATGACAAATGTGACATCCATCTTTATTTGCCAGCAATTTCAGGGAAAATCTAGAAGTATTAAAATAGGACGCCATCAGATTCTGAAACTTGCCAAAATAAGGAGGAAAAAAGTTTTAAGATTGTTCTTTAAAAGGGATTTTGTTGACACCCTGTTTAACTTCTTTTTTTTTTTTTTTTTAATTGGCCATTGTGCTTGAGCGTAATGTAACATTAAATATTCTGAACAGTATAAAAGTACCTTTGAATTTCCGTAATGTGAGGCAATATGTTCAGTATACCTGTGGTAGCTCAGTTTGAGAGACTTTTTGTTGAAGGTTTTTTCTGAGAAGAACTAGATTAGATTATCCTTAATGCTTTTGTATTCCAAGAAATTCTAAATTTTTGTTATAAAATGCAAATATTCCTAGCAGAAGGAAGTGTCTTTCAGAGTGCTGTTATAATCTCAAATATATTTCCTTCTCTACTCTATCTGTAAAGGAAACAGGAGGAAATTGGTTTATAAATTAAGTTAGATAAACTTATTTTTAAACTTCATTTGCTGAGTTTTTCATGTATAAGCAGTGCAAATGTACAGTAATTTAGAAAATAAAATTGCTTTTCTTTCAATTTGCACTTTTTTATTTATAAAATGGAGAATTTTATTGAAGTTGTTTCTGAATACTGAGCTTTTGTACCATATCTCTGTACCTTTTCTTGTTGCATCCTCTTTTGAATTTTTTTGCTTGGGTTTTTAAATTAAAAAAATTGCCCTTCTAAAAGAAAACACTCAGTGAGATACACCCATGGGAAGAAGTTGGGGTATTTTTAAGGTGTTTCTATACTTCATATTATGTTAACAGTTCTGTTTCCATATCTAAGGAGAATTACTTTCTACAGTGTTAAAGGTTTGGGTGGCATGAAATCCACCTATAGTGAACTGACATTAATGGATGCTGAATAGATGTTAATCCTTACACAGCATTTGATTATTGGGAATTAAAATAGCTAACATTACTGCTTCTGAAGTGGAAGTGTATGCTATTATCCCTATTTGATATAATTCATCTGTATTTTTTGTTTAGTGTCTGTCTTACGTCAGTTTCTAAGTAGTTAAATGGGATTTCTTGAATGTAATACTATGTATTTGTGCAGGCAGTATATAGCATGGTCTGTTCTCAAAATCATCAATTTGTATGCATTCAGCATTACTGTGGAGGCCTCTGCAATGCAGAATGTAACTGGGCCAGATTAAAAGACTTTAAGAATTTTGACAGTGAGAGTTGGGTAGAATAAAACCAACAGAGTTCGCAAGAAGGATCCGGTAAAATTCTGTGAAATGCAGATAGTAACTGTGAGCTCCAGCCTATCTGCTTTTTCTCCTTCAGGGACAGTATGATTTAATTTGCTTAAGCAACTTCTTTCTTCTGGCAGCTGATCTACAGGAAAAATTAAAGAAATTTATAACAAACATGTAGTACTAGAGCAACATAAGTTCTTGCTTCGTTGAATTAATTATCTTTCTGTCTTCACCATAACACTCATCAGATAATGCAGACAATTTAATTGCTATTATTTTGTGATTATTTAAAAACATTTTATTTAGCTTTCAAATTAAGTAAACATTGAGACCTCTACACTATAGAAGTCTGTTATGTTGATTCATGCTTCCTGATTTTCTTATTTTAATGGTAGGCTCTTATCAGTGTAGAGTTAAGCTTGTGAATCACACAAAATATTCAATCATGAAATTGTGAAGATAAGAAAGCTGTGATTTTTGTTTTGAAATTGTGACGTTAATCTGATCATTAATTTCAGATAGTATTTGGTTTTTTAGAGTGTTGCATTTCTTTGTGTAAATCTTCCCTAAGGTATACCTGCTTATTTTCTTTCTTAGTTTCACATGTGTTAATTTGGTATTGTTGGTAATTGAAAATAAAAACAAAAACAATCACAAAACCCCAAAACCTTTGCTAAATCTAAATTCTAAGATTTAGAATTAGATGTCTGGGGAAGCCCATTGTTCTGAGTGGATTCTTGCAGCCTTAAAAAAAAAGTTTATATGAATAACCAAAACCAAAGCAACCAGCCAACCAAAAAATCTACTGTAGCTTTCAGCTGCAAGTCCAGTGATGATTGTAATTTCAAATGTATCCTTAGAGAATGTAAAAAGAGTCTCAGTTCTAGTCTCCTTGCAGTTGCTACAATAGCACTTTAAATTCCCCCCTTTCCTCCACTTCATATTAATTATTCACAACCTGCCAGTATTATGTGTTCTCATGACACTGCTGCTATAAGCTAAAGAATATCCAGAAAAAAAATAAAGCTGGAGGAGCTAACCATTCCAGACTGTGGCCTTAGTTGCTGCTATGTATCATTGAATATTATTGTAACTCCTATAATCTTGTAAGTGAATCCCTCATACTGTGCAGAGAAAAGGAGAAAAAGAAACATTTCCACTATGTAAAACTGCTGAAGCGAATAGTAATTTGGAGTCAAGTGGAATCTGCTTTAGTAAAAAAGAAAGATATATATTTTCCATGGTTGGTTTATTTTTCCTCTTTGAAATAAAAAAAGCAGGAAAAGAAGACATGCAGTAGTACAGGTGTCAATTACAAGTAGTAATTATCATATGACATTTTCTTTTCACTGTTGTTCAGTGGTTTTGCTGCACGCGTATCTTACTTTATATCATACTAACCAGTAGTATAGAGATACAGTGCATACAGATAGACTTGGATATAGAAAGGTTAGTTTCCTAATGGAGAAGGTTGACTCCTTTTTACTTGAAATTGACTTAATAGAACTTTTCTTCCTTATGAAGGGAGTGAAAAATAAGCAGGAAAATACCAAAGCAACTAGGGTTGTCTTCACAAAGTTCAGTGTTTTATGGTTTGAAGTGGCAAATGCACTTCCTGCGCATTTATGTGCATTTGTGCAAATATGTATCTTTACCAGCAATAAAGTGAAATATGGAAATATGAAGCAGATAGTAACTGTGAGCTCCAGTTAGTTAAGAAAATGAGATTTAGTAGCATATACTGAAAAAGCAGTCTCTAAGTTCTTAGGTTGTTAAATGTAAGTGGGAATTATCTTCTCTAACACATTCTGCAAATCAGAAATCTGTGTTATTTTGTTAATTGCTTTTTGGTTGTTGTTGTTCTAGTTGCAATAAATAAAAGACATATTATTTTAAAGATGTGTGCAAATCTTCTAATGCTACTTGTAGCCAACAGAGCAAAGCAAAACAAACAAGAAATAAAATACTTTGTCCATCAGGGAACATTTTACTAATGTAAAACACTGTAGAATTTTTTTAATTTTAGCTATCTAAGTACTGGTTTAGAAATAGGGCTTGGAATTGAATTGGACTTGCAGAATTTGGCTATCTAGTAGCTAGAGGATAATGTTAGTTTTAAAATTGGTTAAATCCAGTGTATGTTTTATGTGTTACTGAGTACACAGGTGTGTGCTGTACTTTTGTATTACATCTAATTTTCTTGTTTGTGATTGAGTCGTCATGTGGATGCGGCAGCTGTACTGCATTTATGATAGCAGACCCCTGTATTTCTGCAGACATTTGAGTGCACAGGGTGCATGAGAAATGCAGTCTGTGCTTGTCAGTGGTAAGCACCTTCCGCTGAAAGAGTGGTAATGAATTGCCATATTCATAAGGTATCTGAATTTGATAATGGGACTGGAGGATTAAAGCTGCTTTTGAATTTCGGGCTTCTGCAGCAAGGTATAGACTGATGGGGAGCTCTGTGTGTGTGTATGTGTAAGCTTCACTCCTACTAAGGTGGCATTGCATTGCCAGCTAATTTTGTGATATACTGGAAAATATATTTTTTGGGTTGTGCAGAAAAGAATGCAATCAAGTCTGTTAATCTTTCAGGTATTTTGCTGCTATCTTGGGGCATGTGCATGCAAACAGTCTGCCAGATGCGCCCCCAGGTGCTCTTTTACTCAACACTCCTCAACAGGCAGGGGAAGAGAGTAAGACAGAAAAGCTAGTGGGTTGAAATAGACAAGGACACTAATTTACCAATTAGGGTCACAGGCAAAACAGACTCTTCTTGGGGGAAATTAATTTTGTTTATTGCCAAGTAAAAATACAGTAAGATGGAGAAGCAAAGATAGAACTAAAACCACCTTCGTCCTGTAGTTCCTTTTCTTCCCAAGTTCAGCTTCAGTTGTTTGTTCCAACTCTTCTGCAGAGTACCTTGTAGATAACAGAAATGTTCATCTTTTGGCTATTGGGATTATGTTGGTTGCAAGTTTGTTTCTGATTTCAAGTAGACTTTGAAATCTGGCTTTGTTGCTGGTCATGATCAGCCTCTACATTTGCAACAAATGCACATACTATTCACATCATGTATAAAATAAATTATATGTATTTTCTATTTCCAGTGGGTGTGCTTTGTTATTTTTAAATCACCTTTTCTGTTTCTCACACTGGACGATTTTCCACTGGCTGTTAAGTGAATGATTTATTAAACTTTTCAGGTGTGCTATTGAAGAACAAATTGTCCCATAAATTTAATTATTACTGCTGCCAAGTTTTCAACATAATTGTTCCAGTGATATTGTGAAATAGCTATCTAAAAAGCCATTTTTGCTGGCCCAAACCAGCAACATAAAATTGAAATTGTTCTATCATCTCCATAATAGAGCTATTTACATGGGAACTAGGTTTATTCTAAGTGATGCTAAAATTTAAAATTTGCCTAATAGATCAAAAAACATTGCAATGTAAATTTAAATATTTAATTATTCTTCACTCGCGTAGAATAAAAAGTTCACGGGGAAGATGGCATTTGTTCCTTCAGCTGTTAGACTGTGAAAACTTCTTACGTGAACATTCATCGTATGGCAAAGGTGATCTTTGTTTGATCTTATTTTCTGGCTCTAAGTAGTGCTTTGATGTTAATTTAGAGTTGGTTAGTCCAGAAGAAAAATCTTGCGTCAGCCAGTATCAGCACATATAAAAACCACTCAACTGGTGAAGTCAAAGTTCACAAGTGTCCATATGACTGTGTCTTATTTCTTTGGTAAAATAATATTAGTATTGCCCTTCAGAATATTCATAACTATGTTCCTGAGATGTTCATATTGAATTTTACTGAGTTGGAAATTTATGCTTTAGACTTTAACTGTTTCAAAAAGAATTCTTAATAAAGTCTCATCTATGTATGTAGATCCTATATTCAAAGGTGTGTTGTACAGTCGCATCTAAAAATGTGTCACTATGAAGACTGACCATGCCATCTGAATTTGTTTCCCTCATTCATGTGCATTATGGTACATTTTATGGTTTTGTTCCCGTGTACCTTTTTACTTGGATGAAGGAAAACTAATGCTTAGGAAATAAATAAATGGAGCTTTTGCCAGTGAAACAAGTGATAGCACATAGTGAGTGACATTAGGATTGCAAGCATGAAGTAGGTTACCCAAAATTAATATAAGCCTTATCATTAATTCATCTACCCTAGTTCTTCCTTTATAAAAGGGAAAATTATCAACTTATTCCCATGAGGGGTGTTAAAAATTTTAATGAGTTTGGAATATGCCCAGGAAGAGAGGGGTGGTGTTTTGTGGTGGGTTTTTTGGGGGAGGTGAGGGAAAGCATATTTATGAAAATAGATTGAGGAAACCTTTGCGGTTTTTATTCCTTTTTCTTTGAAGGAACAATTTTCCCGTTGCAATGTATACCTATATTTTAAAAATAAATCAGAGATTAAATGTCAGGGCTGTCTACCTATTTGGTCAAAGTATATTGCATCAAAATTTGTCTTTTCTGGCTAAGATTTATTGCTAGGGACTCTCCTGAAGGAGGTTCAATTGCTATCAAATCTTTGTATTCTTGTGTTTGAGCACATTTGTTCTGATGAGTGTTTTAACTTTTATTATGCTAAGTATGTTATTAGAATGAATAAATATGATCACTTTGATGGGTTAGTTACGACTTGGCAGAATTGTATGACAGGGAGAGTCATAGATGTATGAAGTAAATATTCCGTTGCAGTTCTTCAGCTTCATGAGATTTGATTCCTGTTTCTCAGGACAGCTAATTTAATCGCAGGACTTTCTGCTTTTTTTAAATAGTAATTGAACTCACCAATATAAAAAAAAAAAAAATAAAAAAGAAAAAAACCCAGCATACTAGCAGTTGTGGTTTGTTCAGGTATACTTAACATAATGTGAATATGCCTGGTGTAATAGGAAACTTGTCCATTATAATGCAGACTGTTTGCACCTGACAACAGTCTTTTTTTCCAAAGAGCGTTGATACCACATTTTACTCTTCTAATGTGGTATGTATACACATTCTACAGATTTGTGAGCACTACTAGAAAGCTGTAAGGAGTTTTTTGACATAAATTTGTCTTTGTTTCATCTCTCCATCTTGAAAAGGTCATTTAGAACAAATGGCCCCAAACACATGCTTTGAACAAAAAAATGGTTGAAATAGATGTTTCCAGATAAGTTCATCTGGATAATTGGTAAAAAGAAATGTATATAATTATGCAGTAAAGATATTATTTTTATTTCAAATTGCAAGTAAATATGGTTTATTGCGAACAAATCACATTAATGTGATTCCCAAGATAGTGATGTGTACTGCTTCTGTAACCCAAAATTGTATCTACACATATGCTTTATGCAGTTATTTGCATATATGATTTTATTGTGCTGCAGTCCCATGACATTCAATATTTTTATTTATTTTTTAGAATAATGCTTTCGTCTGTTGATCACTTTATTTGAAAAACTCTCGTGCTAGCTTAAATAAAATGATAGAAATCAATGAATTTGGAACATAGTGCTAGAAGTGTTTGAAGATTTGTTGTATCTATCCAAAGCTGCCACATGAATTTACAAGTTTTAAAGTCTAACATAACTAAGAACTTGTCCTACAAGAATTGAACTGAATTGTGTGACCATGGATATTTCAGATTTGCGGTAGGTTGACAGCAGGAATATATTTATATCAGAATTCTATCATAAGTCTTATTTGTGTGCAGTTCAATATCGGTTACCATAAATTCACAATTGCTTTGCTTTTCATTGCAACTGAATATTTACTTTCTCCCTAAGTAATGACTTACCTCACCAGCTGTATGCTTGAAATGCTTGTTTTGCTTAAAGCTGTGATCATAGCATTACAGATACTTTTTTTGACATCTTAATTGTAGTGCAGTGTTGTCTTGCAGTTGTTGTATTTTGCTGAATTTTACTGGAATAGTTTTTGGAGAACTTGCCTTAATATAGTACAGCGTACTAAAATCATTGAAGTAAACTAAGTATCTTCTCCAGTTTTATATTAATTTTTAAGGTTTCCAAGACCTTTCCACAGAATATGTTCTCAAGATTATTTTACAGGCTAAAGATGTTGTGTAGATTACAGATGGAACAAAATGTATTATACTACTACTAATATAATAAATATAGCATTCAGACCTTTGAGAGGTACAATATTTATTATTAGACTTCCACCCAGTAGCTGTATATGCAGGAAGACAGTGAGCATTGCTTACTTCAGCTCTTAAAGCTGGCTTTGTCTGTTATTAATAGATGCTTTTACCATTCACTGGAGATTAAATTTGGTTATTAGGGTTGTTAACATAAATGCTTAACATTGAATAGGAATTAGTCTGGACATTTTCTGTTTTTAAGTAAACACAAACCCTGATGCTAAAAGAGTAACGATGTTTGTACTTCAAGATGCAAACTATACCTAGAACTCCCTCTTTATGTCCCCAGTTTCCAGTTGTGATGTTCTACTCTTCAGTACATATTGTTCACTTGCAGTAGTTCTAAGATACCTGTAAATTGTGTATCCATTAAAAAAGAAAAAATTTTTCATGTTTTTAAATCCTAATTGCAATCTAAAAATAATTTCTCTTCAGGCTTATTTTTTTTTTTATTTTTTTATCTTATTTTCTGTCTGTGACTTTCTTCAGAAGTTCTGTGTAAGTACACTTGTAAGCATACCTATACCAATTTCATGTCCTGTGACAGTGCTCTTTATCACTGGCTTACATTTAATTCATTTTGGACATTTCCTAGCAGTTGTATGTTTAGTGATTTCATGCTAGAACATTATGCACATTTAAACTATAAACCCAACAGGCTGAGATAATGTACTCTTCTTATAACAAAATGCAAGAGAATTTGGCTTTAACACTCAACAGTGGAAGACTTGGAAAAGACTTGTATTTTTTATCATTATTTTTCTATGTTCGCTGGTGATTTTTTTGTTTGATGAAGTGTTCCAGAAAAAATGCTGAAGATACTTATAGATGAAACCATACCTTTGAGAAGTGCAAGTCAAGGCTTACTGCATGATGTGGGAACAGACATGAAGGGCTACGTGTGACTTGAACTTTGATTTACCTGATTACTAAAATTTGACAGCTAATTAGAAATGCCTTTTTTTTTAACTTAGTAAGATAAATTATGATCTCTGTGCATTTTGTTTTAGAACTTCAGATGAAACCAAACCCAAAAACAAATGACCCAGCCAACCCTGAACCTAAGTGTTAGACTTTTTCAATTGCTTTTGAATTAATTGTGCTTTTCCTACTCATCTGGGATAGCCAACAATTTATTGCTTTACTCAAATACTGCTGCAAAGTTTGTATGAGTAAAAAGTTGAACAGATTTTTAGTATCTCAGAATGAGGGGTTTGGTCATTGTTGTTTGTGTTCTAATGTAGGTCTAGTTTAGGTAGTGATGCACTGGCGTATGTATTTAAATATGACTTCTGAGTTTTGCTGCATTCAAAATAACATTTTTCAGTAAAGAGTCTATGGTTTATGGGGTCATCTATCAGTAAGACAGAACATACAGTGATACAAAGCTTTCAGAGCATTGGAGTTCAAGTGCAATCATCTCTCTCAGTGTGTAAAATCCTTGTATGATCTCAGAAACAGCAGATTAGCAGAACAACCCTTAAGAAATTATTTTTTACACTTACATGTTATGTATAAAAATCACAATAGTAATGAAGGAATTTTTGTTTATTATTTCTTCTTAAGAAGCCTAATGTGATTGTCTTCTGCACTGAAAATATTTATGAGAGAAATTTCACTGTAAATGAATTTACAAAGTTACAACAAATTTACAAAAATCAACCTCAGTCTCTGGGAGTATGGAAATGTTGATTAAAAACAATATATGGCAAATATTTCTTGTATGGAATTTTTGAAGTATTTCCAGGTGGCAGGAATACCAACTCTGAATAAAGAAATAGTAATTTCTAGTTTGGGTGTTATGAACAGTGTCATTGGCTTGCAATCCATGTTGTTTTCCTTCACAAAAAGAGAAATTAGTTAATTTTAGGGGATTTCAAACAGCTATAGTAATGCTTGTAGCCACTGTGCTGGACAAAATGCACAGTGGGCCAATACATCGTGAAAGGAGTGGGGATCAAGCGAATAATGAATCCTGTGGTTTGTGAGAGAATGAAAACATTGCCACACGCGATAGTTGCACTTGCAGGTTTTCAGACTTGTAGTGGGAACTGATGTGATATTGTCAACCTGACATACAGTTTCTTCAGTGTAACACTATACCAAAGCATGTTCTCTCACAATTCCATGGCTTCAACTACTTTCAGTGCAATATTCTGGCCTACAATTGGTGGAGGGTGGATGAGGACCAGTGGCCTTTTCAGTAATACTGTCAAATTGAAGCACTCTCCTTTCTCATTTTTTATCCTTTTTTTTTTTTTTCCCTTAAATTTCTGTTTTAATTATGTCTTTGCTGTTACAGGGAAGGAAAATATGGAGTGTGAATATAAAGAGTCAAGAAGATGAATGAGTAGAAATAAATGGAAAATAAACTGGCTTGCCTGGTGCTTGTCCCAGTAGAGGAAAATCTGGTAAAATAAATATCAGAGATAAAATCTGTCCAAGCATATAAAAACAGTGAAAGTAATCAAGGGTGAGTGGAACAAGCAGTAATCTGAAACAAGAAGAGAGAGTAGCCTCAGGATAAGAAAGGCAACTGCTGAGAGCAGAGAGAATCCAATTAAATGACAGCACATCTAATGCATGTAACAGGAAATAGCGCAGGATGAAAATTCAGTTAACTACTGGAGTAAGTGTTTTCAGATGTGTTGTTGTTTAGACCAAGACAGTAACTCAGTACCATACAGCCATTCACTCACCTCCACCCCATGCCAATCTGGAGAATTGAATAAATGTAAACCCCAGAGGCTGAGATAGGAAGAGCTTAATGAATGAAGTACAATATAATAATATTCATCATAATTGCAATATAATAATAATGGTGATGATGATGATGATAAGGGAAATAACAAAAAAAGGGGGTAATGTAAAAAAACCCAATAAACACCAGTGAGCCACTGGTTTTGTTCATTAGTTGTGCTTTGTACAATACAGTTGCCCACCACTGGCTGACTGATATCCAGCCTGACCTGAGCAGTGATTGATCCCTTCCAGCTGACTCCTCCCAGTTTATATACTTGGCATGACATGCTGTGGTATGGAATACCCCTTTGGCTAGTTTGGGTCAGGTGTCCTGTCTCTGCTTCTTCTGCCCCTCCTCACTAGCAGAGCATGACAGATTCTTGATCAGTGTAAGCGCTAGTGAGCAACAACTAAAAGATTGGTGTGTTATCAGCATTGTTCTCAAACTAATGCCAAAGCACAGCATTGTGTCAACTACTAGGAAGAGAGAAAAACAACACCCAAAATGTTACAGCCAAAGCCAGGACAAGATGGATTTGAACGTAATTTATTATGGTGAAATATACAGTTTAGTTCTTAAATGTAAAACTTTGCTGATAGATATATTGTCGATCTGTCAACATAAACATCCTAGTCAAGTAAGCCTGTATTTATTATCAAGTAAATAGGTTCACTTTTACCCTTGTGATTCTCTCCCCATCTTACTGGAGGAGTGAGTGGCTTTGTGGGTCTTAGTTGCCAGCTGGGGTTAAACCATGAAAACAAGTGACAAAATTTTCAGTTGAGCTCTCAACCACTGGAAAAGCACAGCAGACTCATTAGATCAAAATAGCTTTCTGTGCATGGAAATTAAGGACTGGTTTTCCTCTTAGTATATTATTGCCACTAACAATTCAGGATATCCCTGTGGTCAGTATTTTCTTGAGGAATCTAATTCTGTCTCAAGTGGATGTTCAGGTTTTTTTCACACATGAGAAGCTATTTTTAATGCCTCATTTTAGAACAATTCCTGATAAATGATATTCAGTAGTTTCATATTTTTAGCAGGACAAAGTGAGATGAATTTCAGGTAGGCAACTTCAATAACAATTTTAGAGATTCTGTTGTGTATCTATCGATGAATAATGTGTTATATCCATATATTATTAGTTATAATACTAAACAGACAGGATTCAGTAATTTCATTCAGATCCAATTCCTTTGTTGTCCAGTTGCTGTTCTTGGGAAGAAAATAGGGGTTTTCTGGGATTCATTCATTCTCTATTTGGAGAAGCTAAAATGAAAAAGTTGAGATGTTATAAAATTGAAAATGCTGACATGCTTGAGAGAGTCCAGAGGAAGCCACAAAGATGAAGAGAAGGCTGGAGCATATCTCTTATGAAGACAGGCTGAGAGAGTTGGCTCATTCAGCCCTGAGAAGATGCTGCTTAGGGGAGACTTCAGAGCAGCCTTCCAGTACCTAAAGAGAGCCTACAAGAAATCTGGAGAGTGATATTTTACAAGGGCATGTAGTGACAGACAAGGAGGAATGGCTTTAAACTGACAGAGGGGAGATTTATATTAGATACTAGGGAAAAATTCTTCACTATGAGGGTGCTGAGACACTGGCACTGGTTGCCCAGACGAGTTGTGGTTGCCCCAGCTCTGGCAGTGTTCAAGGCCAGGTTGGACAGGGACTTGAGCAATGTAGTCTCATGGAAGGTGCCCCTGCCCATGGCAGAGAGGGTTGGAATTCTAAATCTTTATGATTCGTGGTTCACGAACTACATGTTTTTATGTGAATATTTAGTTTATAAATTTCTGCATGTGTGACATAGTTTTGCCCCACTACAGAGTGTACTGACAATTACTTCTTTCTAGTGATCCTGAAAAAAGTTACAGGTACTGTGGTAAATGGTCTCTAGATAAAAACTTTTCTTGGAAAAGGTCAGGGTAGGCATAGCAGTGAAGCAGCAGCTATTTATTAACTTTTTTGCAAACACTGGTGCCAGCAAGTTGGCACACACAGTAAAAGCAGAACTTTGATTTATACTTCCTGTCCTTTCTGCAAGTTCCCTCTCTCATTTTCCCATTGGTTGGGTACTCCAAGGTTTACAGCCTATCCAGCAAGTATAATAGAATCATAGAATCCTAGAATAGTTAGGGTTGGAAAGGACCTTAAGATCATCTAGTTCCAGCTCCTCAGCCATGGGTAGGGACACCTCCCACAAAACCATGCCACCCAAGGCTATGTCCAAGCTGCCTTGAACACCACCAGGGATGGAGCATTCACAACTGCCCTGGGCAACCCATTCCAGTGCCTCAACACCCTTACAGTAAAGAATTTATTCCTCATATCCAATCTGAACTTCCTCTGTTTAAGTTTGAACCCATTACTCCTTGTCCTCTCACTGCGTCCTCTCACTGCAGTCCCTAATGAAGAGTCTCTCCCCAGTGTCACTATAGGCCCCCTTCTACATGCTAACTGTCCTGCCTTTGTTTACATCTTTCCTTACTCGATTTTATATTCCCCTTCCTCTTAGTTATTTATCTCCTTTTAGGGTTTGATATCATAACTCTCTGGCAAACAGTAAGTTAGTACCCCAACTTACTGTTTAACTACAGAACCATATTGCACTGGCTTAGTTTCATATGTTGTACAAAGATAGCATTCCTTTTAACCACAGAGTGTGTCTGTTGCCTGAAGATGGCATTGTCTGTAACCACAGAGTGTGGTTAAGTCACAATATTTCAAACCCTTGGTAACTTAGCCCCAGCCCCAATATTGGAAAGTCCTGATATTGCAAAGCCTTAATATTACAAAACCTTAATATTGCAAAGCCCCATCCCCAGTGTGCAAAACCAACACTTTCTCTCACAGGTGTGAACTTATGTCTGTGACTACTGTCACCTCAGGGTGACAGCCTTAACTTTTGAGCTAGCTCAGCGTGAACATACTTCTCTTCTTTTTCTGAACACATTTTAATTACCAGACCAAGTAATGATACATTATTTTTTAGGCCTGACAAACCTGTAAGTCTAGTATAATATATTGTCCTGTAGTGCACAGCCAATAGAGCTTATGTTGAGTAATTTTCAGCTGGATAGCTCTGTGCTGTTGCTGCAAGTTCTGATGTTGACTGGAAGCTTGAAAAAAAAAAGGGGAGTTAGGTTATGGTTAGTGGTTCCATAGTGCGAGTTTGCCTGCTAAAACACCTGTCTAGATTTCAGATGGTGTAAAGCTACAGACGAAAGAAAGGTGCAGAGGCAGTGTCAGGTGGGTATGATTGTGGTGCAGAGAACCAGAGACCTGGCAGCAGAGTAGCTTCAGTGGCTTGAGCACAGCACTAAGCCTGCTCTTAGACACTTCTCAGCTGTGCAGATGGAAGTAGCAGCAGACCTTGGAAATGTGACTGCTCTCCATTCCAGCCTCAGTGCCTACAGAGAGAACAATGCAGCTGTTCAAGTAACAGGATTGTCCACAGATCGGAACTGGAACTTGATTTAGTAGAGCTCTGTGTGTCATCCTCCTGAATAAGTCGCATTGATCTGTGCAACACTGAATGAAGTTATACGGAACTGTAGATTAGAAATATTTTTACTGTGGGGAAAAAAGTGCAATTAAGATGTCTAGTTTAGACACCAGCAGTAGATTTTAAACTGCAACATTGTATTTTCCTGTGAAACTTCATCCACAAAATGATGTTTCTGCTTTTCCAAAATCACTGTTTTAATTTAGAATGTGGTCATCCACAGAATGCCTGGGGACCTTGTATTCCTAACTTAGAAGGTTTTTTTGCGTGTGCATAAACTGGTTAATTTCTTTTCTTTCTTTCTTTTTTTCTTTCTTTTTTCCCGCTCTATAATCTTGTGACACTAAGCTGATGACTTTTGGTGGCATATCAACCAGAAGGTATAGTGTGCACTCTTTCAAATAAATAAGCTGGACTTTTTTTCACAAAAAGAAGAAAACCCTAAACCTTCTTTGTCCTCCAGAGGAAAGACTGTTTTGAAATGAAATGCCAAAGTCTCAAAAGCACTTCACTGAAAGACAGCCAGCAAGGGGAAAAAAAAAGGGCAGTTTATCAGCAGAATAGGGCTCAACTTGTTTGCCTCCATCTGCCTGTTTTTTCCCTCATGTAAAACTTTTCTGCAGTGCAGTCCTCAGTGGGTCAGAAAGCAGAAAATAGGTTATGTTTTGTATGTTCACTGTGCAAGTAGGTCTCGTTTGGCAAGTTCTTCTTGAAGGTAACTGTTTCTCCTGGATTAGAGATGTGTGAATGCTGAAGAATATAAAAGACCCAGCAATCTCCTCAGTCTTCCCTGTGGTGTGCGTAAAGGAACAGTATTCTCTGCAGAGCAAGCAATTCTGTTGCATGTTATAAAAGAGATAGGAGCGGGTTTCTGTAACCAAATGGTATATCCATTTGTTGGCCAGACTTTGGCCAGCTCTCACACTGAAGCTGAACACCTTTCCTAAATTTTTTTGCTGAAGGAGCAATTTTATTCATTAGCCTTAATGGGAGCTGTTGATACTTAACATAAATTCTCATTGCATGAAGTTTGATAGTGCTGACACCAGAGTAGTGGTCATTGGTTTCATTTTAGCTTTGATCCTAAATGTGGAAAGCAGGACCTGATACTTTTACACTCAGGTCAAGCAAATATGAATTCTCTGCAGCTCAGGGTAACGTATGAAGAAAGATGGAGCTAGCAAGTGAAGGTCAGAGGATTTACAATCACTTGGAGAAATTGTTTTGAATTCATTCCTCTGAAAGTTCAGGCAGTAATTGTGTGCAAAATGATTCTGAAACAACGCAATCAAAACAGCCTTACCTAAATTGCCCCAGGTAAAAGCTACATTTCAGGCTTAGTGCGTTTTGATAGAACTCTGAAAGATCCACTGCTGGTTTATTAATAGCATCTTGAAGTGTTTTGCTGTAATGGCTGGCAGGGGATAAAGCCTAAAAATATGCGGTAGGAAGAGCTTCAAATAACTTTAGAAGCTATAATTTCTTACAATATATAGTGCATAGTCCATTTCTTCCTTTCTTCAACAGAATAAACTTGAGTCAGATTGGTTTACAACAGCCTTTCCTTGACAAACATCTTGCATTAAATACTCAATTTTTAAAAGAAACCTAAAGCTTTCACATTTTGACACTTTAGATTGCACATTGAGATCCACACAGAAGAGTGAAATTCTTTTTATTCATGATGCAAAGAAAAAATTGCTCTTTTAAAAGTGATATTTTTTTATCCCATTGGTTCTTGATGTTACCATACTCTGTCCTGGGTTTGGCAGTAGCAGTCATTTTTCTCCTTCTTGGTAGCTGGTGTGGAGCTGTGTTTTTTTCTTTTGACTTTCGGCTTGTGAACAGTGTTGATAACACCAA
>JAOEHY010041728.1:0-22189 GCA_025447955.1 Psilopsiagon aurifrons
CAAACTGACCAAAGAGGTATTCCATACCACAGCACATCATGCCCACTATATAAACTGGGGACAGTTACCTGGAAGGGTTAGATCACTGCTTGGGTCGGGATGGGTATCGGTTGGTGGGGGGGTGAGCGGTTGTATTCTCTTCCCTTGTAATTTCCCTTATCGTTATTATTATTGGTGGTAGAAGCAATGGTTTGTGTTATACCTTAGTTACTGGACTGTTCTTACCTCAACCCATGGGAGATACATTCTTTCGATTCTCCTCCCCATCATTCCAGGAGCCGGGGGGAGGAAAGGTGGGGGGGAGTGAGAGGCTACGTGGCAGACGGAGCTTAAACCACAACATATTTATTATATTATTCTAAAATATTATCTGTATTTCTACTATTATTAAAGGCATTGAAATAATAATGCTGAAGCTTCTATGTTCAGTTGCGTTATAGAATCTAATAACTTCAATTAAATAAAATATATAAAAGAAAAATCTGCTATCATTAATAAGGACCTCGTTGTTAATCTTGCCTGAAGGCTTCAACTATGATTTTTTCAGGTAATTTAGGATAAATAGATTTGAAAGCTCTGCTGAAGTCTTCAAAAGTCAAACAAACCTTTTAAATCAAGGTTAAGCAAGAGACAAAACAAAAATATAAATAAAGGGTTTTTTTAAACTACTCAATACAATTATGTTTGTATGCGAGCTAATCAACTTACATTTCTGAAATTATTATACACTCTTTAAGTTACTGCATTTGAAAAATATTTTAGGATGTGTACATTATAGACAAGCAGTCTAAGAAAGATTTTAGAGTGATAATTCATTTTTACCACTGTGAATCCTGGTCAGAAGTACTGTGTCCACAACATCTATAAACCTCTTGCTTAAGTTTTAATTTTAAAATTAGACATTTTGAATTGAGAATTTCAGATTTTTGAAACATAAAAAATAGACCCTAAAATACACAAAATTACATTTAAAGCATAATTTTCATTGATTTCTCGGTTACTGTGAGAATTGTGTTTCAAAAATTTTCTTTCACAAAAAATTTTTCCTTCAGCTTAATCCTGCTGCTGACTTAAGATCATGAATTCTTTATACTACTGCAGTATCAACTGATCAGTCACTTTAGTTATGAATTAACTTCCAGACCCAACTAGAAAATAAAACAACTCAACCAGGACTATCGCAGATTGTGTGCAGCAGATAGCAAGACAAACAAAAGCACAGTGTTTGAAACAGTTAAGTCCTTTGAAATAACTCACTAAAAATAACACTTCAAAAGCTACTTTTAGTTCATAGCAGAAAGCTGAGTAGATGCTTATCCTATCATCCCAACATCTGATCTACCATATGTTTCACTTTCCCTCTTTTCAAGGACCATAGTCCTATCTCAGGTTAGGAAGGAAAAAGCAAGGGATCATCTGAATCTCCATCACTTCAGAGGCTCCTGATGAAGTTCTCTTTTTGTTTTTTTCAGTTTGTCGGGAGATCCTATGCTGCCCAGCAGGAAAGAAAAAGAATATTACCACATCCAATTCCCAACAAGAACAAGAAAAAAATCCTTGTTTTGGTTTCCTTTTTTTGGTCTATGAGAAGTAAAAAAGATCTAGAGTCATCACCAGGGGCAGAAATCCATAAAATATGTGGCATAAATATGTGAGTGGAGGTATACGAGTACGAGTATACGAGTACGAGTAACAGAGATACAATAAGAGGCAGTAACAGCAAGCAGGTAGGGTGAATGGCTAGAGATTTCTTTTAACAGCTGGAGGAGCTCACAGTGCAACAGACAATCCAGTGGTACCATCTACAATGCCACAGCCTACTGACCTTGTCTTTATTTACAATTGTATCATCACAACCTTTGTTAGTCCGGTACTGTTGCTCTTTGCTGCATGCAGGACATCTCATCTTAATTTCTTTTTATTTCCTTCAGGTGTTTTGTTTTGCTTAATTGTTTTAGAATTAAATTAATATTCCAATTATTTAGGAGAAAGAAACATATCTTGCACATCAAAAGCTGTAAATATTTGCCTTGTTTCATTACTGTGTAACTGCAGTCTTCTTTGCACTCCTGAGATTTAAAAAAATTTCAAATAACAGACCTAGTGAAATGCAAAATACGAACTCTCTGCAAAAAAAGTCAGTTCTTTCACCTCAAAAATATGTATGATTGTGATCTACTAATTATGAATACTTTTAATTATAAACAAAAATAAAACTAAAAAGATAGTCTTCAAAGTTAGATCGTGGCCATATAAAAATTTCAATATAGTTTAAGTTTTCTCATTCATTTTCTATACTTGAGTATAATGCTTCTGTTTACATCAACTTTTTTCTTCTTGTAACCTGCCATCTCATGTTTCTTTGCACTGGAGAGAAACGTGGACTTTTCTAAGCTAACAGCATTTGCATGCCATGGATAAAGATCCAGGATGTATAAACAATCTATCTGGCATCGCTCCCCACAGTGAGAGAACTCTGAAATAATCTATAACTTCAGACATACATTCCTATGAAATTCATAATAAAATTGAAAGTAAAACTAGATTGGTTATTCCTCCTCTATACTCTATGAAAGTTTTTACTTGTACATTTCTCTTATCCTTTTAACGAACTGAAAATGAAAGAAACCGAAACACAAACCTAGTTTGCAATTTCTTAATTGACCATTTATTCTAAAATCAAAGTGAAACATAACCATTAGGAAACAAAAATCTGCCACCCAAGAGGTCAGGCCTCCCCATGAAACATGCAAAAATAGTGATTTTGCAGATACATATTTTTTGGCAAAATATATCCCACTTCAGCTGAATATTTAAACAAAAAGAAATGCTCTTTTCTCATAACCTACAATATACTAGTTTTAAACAATTTTGTTTTCCTTAGAAGACAACATGATTGTGTCCTGCAGGAATTTTTCTTTTTCAAATAACATAACATAAGCTCTGCACTTATTTCTTTTGATTCATTCATATCATATTCTTTCTGCAGTGGTTCTAAAGCGTCACTGCTTCAGCTCCACCTGCTGTCTCAATTCAAACCTTAAACTCCAACCTTATGGATTTCCAGTATTTCCTTCCTTATTTCTTCTTGAAAAATCATATATTAAGATCTGTTACAGTCTCTGTTTCCAGGATTATGGAGTCTTGCTGCTTTCAACTGCTAGGTTTGCTACATGCACAATTTCTTTAATAACAGATGTTGCCTAAACATACTGAACTTACCTGCATGAACAGCTTTCCATTCAATTGGATAACTATGGAAGTGAAACCATAAAAACCAGTATAAGCTTTCCACTTATTTTTTTCTCTTTCATAGTAACATACGAGCCCAGAAAATTATAGTATACAATTTTCCTTTTATAGAATGACTCCTATAATAGAGTGCCGCCTATTCATTGATTTTGAGAGTTGGCAATTTATGTGCTACTAGAACAGGCTGTAAAGCTATCTTGACACATAAAAAGGTCATCCTAAAAAATACTCAAGCCATAATCTATCTTCATATCTTAGTTCACTGGGGTTTTTTGTTCAGGCATTCACATGTGGTTGTTCTCTTGAAAAAAAAAAAAAAATCAGTAAAATCTTTATTCTGAATTTGTTGCATAAATTAAAGATTTACAAGTAAGGGTATGGTTTAATGAACATGGGTTTTGGCATCAGTGCCAGAATAAAGAGAACTGGCCACCACAATGCCCTTCAAATGCATTGATACAAATACTTGTGGGGCCATATGGCAAAAGGGATGAAGGAACTCACTGATAAAAGCTACCATATTTTTTTGCCACTTCATTTTTTATATGAACCATTTCTCCAGTAAGACTTGCCACATGACCCCAACAAACAGATGTATGGGCACAAGTGATAAGGTAAAGAACATGAAAAAACAAGCAGAACTGTATAAATGGAAGGGTTGTTACATGAGGTATTTATTCAACTGTGGTGTAAGACTTCAGTATTTGCTAAGACTCCGGTATTTGCTCAAGTAAACTGGGCACAGTATCAAGAAACTGTTAGAACCTTTTTCATCACTTACCAACTCAAACACTAAAAATGACTTATTACTTTTCTCTATCAGTAAACTATATTATGTTGCATTAAAAACTGCCACTTGGAGAAGCAAGAATAAGCTCAGGTTAAATATAACACAGAAGCACTAAAAATATTACAAAACTAAATGAAATCATATGATCCTTTTTCATATCCATGGTCAGCTCATTTATAGAACCCTAGAAACATTTAGGTTGAAAAAGAACATTAAGATCATGGAGCCCAACTTTAAACCTAGCACTGCCAGGTCCACCACTAAACCATGTCGCCATGGGCCACATCTATACCACTTTTAAGTACCTCCAGGGATGGTGACTCCACCACTTCCCAGACAGCGTGCTAGACAAACCCTTCAGTGAATAAGCTTTTCCTACTACCCAGTCTAAACCTTCCCTGGTGCTACTTGAGGCAGCTTCCTCTTGTCCTATCACTTGTTATATGGGAGGGGAGACTGACCCTCACCTTGATACCACCTCTTTTCAGGAAGTTGCAGAGAGCAATAAGGTTTCCCAACAAGCCTCCTTGTCTCCAGGCTAAACAACCCCAGTTCCCTCAGACACTCCTTCAAAGACTTGCTCTCTAAACCCTTCCCCAGCTTTGCTGCCCTCTTCTGGAACCGCTCCAGCACCTCAACCTCTCTCTTGCAGTGAGTGGCCCAGAACTGAACACGGTATTTGAGGTGCAGCATCAGCCGTGCTAAGTACAGGAGGATGAACACTTCCCTGGCCCTGATGTTCACACTATTTCTGATACAGGTCAGGGTGCCATTTGCCTTCTTGGCCACCTGGGCACAAGCTGGCTCACATTCAGACAGCTCTTGATCGTGAACACCCCCCAGGTCCTTTTCCGCCCAGCAGTTTTCCAGCCACTGCTCCCCGGCCTGTAGAGTAGCATGGGGCTGCTGTGACCCTAGTGCAGGAGTCAGCACTGAGCCTTGTTGAACCTCATATCACCACATACATATTATTAACCTACATCCAGTTCTCCAGAACTCTTGGGGGTCTAGGCTTCAGAATATTTAAATTTATGAATGAAAAGGTGTAGGAGACATTACTGAATCCATCTCCACCTGGAATATAGAAGATGTAATGCGGATGTTTTCTACTGAAGTGGTTAATCTAAACACCAGCATAGTTTCCATTTTAGAGCGATAGTATGTGATTTCACTACTCATAATAATATGATACTCTCATAATAATACATACTACACAACAGTATCAGCTATAGCATTTAAGTAAGGTAATATTTTATTCTGTTTAAAATAAAACCAACTCTTTTTCATCCAGTAAACTAAGAATATATATAGTCCTAATAGAATCCTAACAAATATCAAATCTTAAACTAAGTATGCTTAAAGAAACTTGCTTAACACTATATAGACTGGAGGCCAACTACACACAAAAGAACAGCAATATTCAAAATCAATTTCTGGAGCACCAACCCCCAAATTTGTTATTTCCTTTAAACAACAAAAGATCTTTTAAAATTCATATTGGAAACCAACTACTTCTTGAAGCCTAGTTTGATCAAAATTCGTTTGGTAAACCTGCCTAAAATAAAAATGTTAATAAAAAAAGTGGAGAATAAAAAAATAGAAGGAAATGCAAAAATCAGTTGCATCATACAGCTTCTACAACTATCCTGAAACCAACCCATTACTGCCTCACTTCATGTACTATGTGTCTCTTTTACTGTTTTTCCATTGGATCTTACCTCACAATTTTATCGGACAGGAACACAGGAGTGACAGACGTTGATTAGAATGTTACCAAGATTCACTAATAGCCACTGATACTAGTGTGTTACTAAGTTTCATTAATAGTAGAGGAGCAAAAAGCTAAATGACATGAAAACAGAAACTGAATTAGGATGTGGCCAAGAGATCACTGGAAACATCCGAACAATGCAAGGAACAGAAAGGGAGCATATAGCTAAGAAAGCTGAGGTCTGCTTTGGGCTACATTTATACTGCCTTTTTAGCATGATGGACTGCTCATGAATCCAAACTCTAGCTTTTATATTATTAGAATACCAAATCACACACAGTTGCAGCCTTGGGACAACTCACATGAGAGGAGACCACACATCAGCTGCTTCTTGCGCAACCTACGGACACTCTGTTCTGGAGAACAGATGAGCCAAACATGCCATGACCAGATAACCTGAGACTACATGTTCCATTTGGCCTGCAACACTTTCCACATAGACTGTGTCAGGCATACAAACAGACTAGGGAGTCCTTTTCAGAAAGCTTTGATAGGATATGCCAGAAGAGCAGCTGGAAGTTGTAAGCAGCCCAGAGCTCAGGCTGTTCTTCTGTACTCTGGATGTCAGGGTGCCCTGCTGTTAGCATCTCATTCAGCAATAGATGCCAACCTACTGATGCCCTGATATGAAGGTACAGAGTTGGGCCAGGGAAAACACTGGACGTTTTGGGGAGCTTGGCCTCCTTGGCACCATGCAGAGAGTGCTTTTAGTTAGACCTAAATGCAACATTACCAGGAATGAAACTTCAGCTGCGGAAATAACATATTCTACTGACTGCTATTCCTGCAGTACCCTTTTCATCACAAACGTTTAACACCTGAACGGCTGTTGAAACATGAGACCATTTTAGATCAGTTCAAATAATTCTGGGGAAAAGAGGATCACTGACTCAAACTTCCAGGGGAAAAAATGACAGACACTATTCCCACAATGCTGCTAGTTCCAAGAAATTATGATTTTTATATGCTAATACCTATATTAAATATACACACAGTATCAGTTCAACAGTCGGCTTGATCTCTTTCTATTTTCATGTTTTCCCAGCTACTTGTCTCAGAAGATTTAATTTTAAACAGTAGTAAGTTCAGAATCTCTATGAATAACCACATACAAGTAATATTTTAGAAAAAATAAAATCGAATTATTACAACAAATTATTTTGAAAAAATAAGTGAAGTAGGAAAGAGGTCAAATTCTCAGGTCCCACCTCCTCCAGCAAAGAGTTCGTGAGTGACATCTAGTGGGTAAACTTAGTATTACCTTTAATTGATTAAATGAAAACATGCCCCCCAAAAGATGCAGCAACAATTAACTAAACATGCTTGATTGCAGTTGATGATGCTAAGTAATTGCTGGTTTTACTGAAAAAAAAGAGTTAGTATATAGCCGAATTGAGGAAACTTAAGTAATGTGCACTAATGTGCACACACCATTCACTATTTCTGAGAAAAGCTCTTGAAAACAGTCTCCCTGCCATGGCTGTTCTAGTGACTTCAAAGAAATACAAGAGCTTTTACTATAGCCTGGAATATTGAAAATCTTGGTAAAATAAAATGCCTAATAACATGCTTAAGAACCGCATGCTCACAATCGGCTTTTAGGATTGTAACTTCTGCATCTGGTTCCTGTCTGGTGCACAAAGAGTTGCGTTTCTCAGGACTAGATTAAAAACTACCCAGATGTTGAAAGGCACACTCACAAGGCCTAGCTACCTGAAAAAAAATAAATAAATAAAAATAAAGGCATGGCTGTGCCATAAACCAGAGTTAATGGATGTCAGTGAAAGGCACGAAGAAAAGTATCTGTCTACACAGGGATGTTCACAAAGAGTAGTCATTCAGGAAAGAGCAACAGCTGCTGGAATTGGGTCCACTTAAGGAGCTAGAAAAACCTAGACACAGAATTAGTCCTGGAACAAACCTTTTTAATTAAATTTTGTGCAGCTGCACAGACAAGACGGTCCACAGCCAGGTGGTCGCAGCACTGCCTAGAGAGATAGAAGGTGTGACTTGGCACCTTTTCAGGAAGAAATAACTAAACCTGCACCTCCTTTCTTCCCAGGAGTCCTCCACTTCAATTCTCTTTCCAAAAAGAGCCATCAGTAGCTTATGCACAGAACCTGCTCTTGTTTGAATGCCTTAAGCATGTCTTGAGTGCTCCTACTGGAAGAAACATTCAGGGAATTTAACAGAACAGGTGTTTGGTTTTTTTTTCATGAAAGTAAAAATAAACAGGAGATGATAGATAAGGGGAAGCTGCGCATTTTTCAGATTCATAATTCAGCAGTTAAGACTCATTTCACAAGTGTAAATTATTTTTAGACCTTGCGCTAGTTCATTGGGAAAATGTTTACCCACAGCTGAAGTGGATCAGAGATGACTACTTTCACAGTTTGATAAAACATTTCTGTGGCTTTTATTTTAACTGATCATAGACACAATTTTGTTTATGACCTTGTTGAGACTATTTTCCTAAAATAAGGATTTAAGTAAAATAAAGAAAATAAAAAAGTAGTCACAAGTGGTCCTTGGGGAAGGAGATTGCTCAAACTGAAGAAGATGAACCATAATTTCTATGCTAAGTGTACTTTTTAGTAAGTTGGTCAAGCTTGTAAGCTTGTGTTGACATGCCATGAGAAAGACAAACTCAGAGCTGTACTGATTCTGAAATCTTTCATGTTCTTCATACTCAGTCACTTGGAGTACTAGAGTAGAAATGTTACTTCCAGAATTACATGAAACCATACAATTTATCCTGTATTTTCTTGTGAGTATGTAACACATTATTTCTCTCAATAAACCTTTCTTTTGTTAAGATTTTCGTACAGCTATAGATTTTTATTAGAGAATTCTAGACTAAAAATGTCCAATTGTCACTTGAAACCAAAAATGGCTAAATTTTTGAGAACACATGTTTAATATTAGGACATGTAGTAGTTTCACATCTACTGAAACCACTGAGTAAATAAATGGAGTGTACCACTAATAGAAACCAAGAACTGATCAATAACAAGCTCAGTCAGTCACTTACTTCATACATCTTGTACGAAATACATTTTCATACATCTTGTACAAAATACATCGTGAAATACATGCGTGAAATACATCATGTATGAAATGCATCCTTCTGCTCATCACAGTCTGCAGCAAGAAAGGTAGGGGTTTGATTATTCTCTTTTGAAATAAGTATCTCCAGGAATCTATGTCATTTCTGTTAGCAAACCTAAAGTAATCCACTCCAATTAGTGTGGACCAGTCAGTACACAGAGCTCATGACAGTGAGACATCTACATAAGCTGGATCTTCACAACATATATGAAAAAATGGGTACACCTTTAAGTGTTTATAACCAAAAAAGATTACTGAAATACCTTTCAAGTCCTTGCTGATTAAATAGCCTTTGTTATCTTTATCACACACCTGAAAAACCTACAGAGAGTCGCACTAAAAAACAATAAATCCAAACTAAGTTTTTTTTTACTTTGAATAACTGTATATTTACTTTGAATAACTGTATATTTACTTTGAATAATGGAAAAAATAAAACAGGCACTTGCTGGATAAACTATGCTAGTTTAAAAAAAGCTATTGAAGATTAGTTGCATCTCTGTCAGAACTCTGTACAGCTACGCTGTTATAGTACCTGAAAACAGCCTGAGTCCATTTAATTTCAACTTTTAAATGTTTAAGTTAAAATAAAATTTTCCTACTTCTGCATTTTATGTGCTTATTATGAAAAAGCTTTTTGCAGACTTAGAATGTATGGTACAGATTTCTAAAACAAAATTACATTAAATTTGTTTCTGCAAGATTTTGGTGTTTTGGGTTTTTTTCCCTTGGAAAATGCCAGGCATTTTTAATTCTCAGTTAAGTCTCTACATAGATAAGACCTGTGAGACTGGAATGTAAACATAGAATCCATTAAATTTTCTGAAGTACTATTAGAAAACAGTGTTTCCAGAGTCTATATTAGACAAGAGATTATGCACATACAAAACCATGCAATGTTCCTAAAAGGTTTTCCCACAGAAGACCTTCAGCAACAGTTATAATAAAACATTTAATCTCGTAGTACTGAAGAGTATATCCACAGATTGTTTTAGGAAGAAGCATTAAGTGCAACTCTGCAAAAAGAACTAATACAATTTCACAAACAAGCGAAAAAAGAACTTCCAGAAAGAACTAATACAATTCCACATTTCATGGATGTGTTCCTAGGTGCAGCCTGCCAATTCTACTGCATACTGAGAGAAGACATTTTTTGTTAACTGCAGTCACTGGCTTGTAATAAATTAATGAGAAGCAAACGCTAAGACAGTTCACGTTGATGGGTAGCGCAAGCTTTAATGTACTTCATGCTCTTACTTGGATTGATTTTACACCTGTTTTCCTCCCACTTCCTTCTTGAGGTCACCACACAGTTATCTCATTAGCGGGACGCTTCAGACACAGTAATTAACACCCAGCTGAATGACCAATTATGCAGATACTGCATCTGCCCTAAACTTATTACGGTCAAATATCAATTTATTAGATTAATTCAGGTCACTAAGAGATGGCTGTTTCGCCTGCGTCGCAGCATTAAGAGAGATGCCACAACTGTTTGAGCGACACCCGCCTGCCCCTGGGAGACCGGAAGAGCCCTCAGGCCCACCGGGCCCCGCGGGACGCTCCCGTCACCCCTCCGGCCCCTCACCGGCCCTGCAGCGGTACGCGGCGAGGCTCCGCAGTCCCGTGCCGCCGCGGCCGCGCCAGGCCTCGCACTGCCTAGCAACCTGCGTGCCGCCGCCAGCTCCCACGCGCAGCGCGGGCGGCGATTGGCTCGAATAAAGCGCGCCGTTGGCTCGGGAGGGCGAGGGGGCGGGGCTCGGCCTCCTCTCCTTTCCGGGCTTGGAGCGCGCCGGAGGGGTCTCCGGGCGGAGGTGAGCCGCGGGCTGCTCGGTAGGGCGGGCGGGGCCGGCCCTGGCGGCTCGGCCCGGTCCCGTCCGGTCCCGTCCCGGCTGCGGGGCGGAAGCTGGCCCGCGCACTGGGTCGTGTTCCCTCAGCCCGTGGCGGCAGCCGGCGGGCAGGGCGGTGTGAGCTGCTGGTCTCGCTGCTGTCCCTGATCGCGGGTTCTGACTTTGCCGGGGGATGTCGAGGCCGGCGGGAGCAGCGGTCCCGTCCATACGGCCCTCGGCGTTCGGGGCGGTGGCTCCCGGGCAGCTTACCGCCTTTGGAGCAGGGGGGAGGCCCGGCGGAGGCCTTGTGGGGGATGCAGACCCAGTGTGCAGTCCCGCCGGAAAGAGCGGCCCTAGCGCGGGCTCTTGTGTATCCTCAGCGGAGCGCGCTGGACCTCCCTCCCTCCACTCCCCTCCCCACTGCCTCTAGCATGAGGGTTGGTGTGAGAAATACCTCCGTCATGCAAGTTGCTCTTTCGACTTTCGAAACGCTTTCGCGTGCGTGCCTCTATCTAGCCCGTTTTCCATGCATGGGTTTCTACGTTAGCTGCTTCTCACTTGGTGGTTGCTCCCACTGCACGTTTTTCTTTGTTGCCTGTGCACAAGTAAGGAACAAAATAAGGCTTGTACGCTGTAAGTTTCCCTAGTCAGAGGTCGCATGGAGATTCAGCCCTATACAGAAAGCTCAGTTCCTCAGTAATAAGTGAAACAGACCTGTGCATAGCAAAAATGCACAATTTTTGTTTGCTATTTTCTGTTTTTTTTTAATCCTTAGGAACATGCTTCAGGAAGGTGCACATGGAAAGTGGACAGTATCTAGCAGTGATGAAAGTACTGAGGAAAATTCTGACAGTGAAAAACCATCTACATCTTCAGTATTGGATGCTGCACGTGACACAAGAAGTGACCCACAGTATCCATGCTCTGAAGCAAGGAAAGCTGCTCACAAGAGAAAAGCTTCTCCCCTGAAGTTCAGTGATAAAAGCTTTTCTGCAGAAGCACCTCCAGCAGGAAAACAGAGAACTAGCCAAGAAGGCTCAGGCTGGTGTCTTTCTAGTAGTGATGAGGAGCCTGAAGATCAGGAGAAGCATGCCCACAAAGAAACAGTGAAAGAAGAAAAACCTGATGCACCTAAAGAACATCCTCTGAATCTTTGCAAAGATGATGAACTCTCAGAGAATCAGAAAGCAGGGGAGTATTATGAAGCACCCAGTGAAACCCAAGATACCTGGGATTTGTTGAATGGAGGGAACCCTTTCAGGTTCTTTCTCACTAAAGTCAGAGGAATTCCACAGAGCTATAATTCTGGAGCCCTGCACATAAAAGGTGAATAAGTGGATTCTACAGAAGTGGGCTTTTGGGAGACTTGTTTGCAAGCAAATGCTTTTTTTCTTACTTCGTGGGTTTGTTTAAATGCATGTATTCCTCCGTGTGGCTGAGGCTGTATATCCTTAATGTCCAGGTTATTGAAATTGATTGTTATCTTTGCATTTCTTTTAGAAGTAGTGTATAAAGCATTAATTTGCTGATGCTGATTTGTTGTGACTTCTGAGTTACACTGCAGAAATCTAATATGCATTTACCCAAGGCAAGTAATATCGTGCTGCTTATTGCTGCTTTCCTTGTGAGCTACTCTGGGGAAAAACTGCTTGCCTTTGTAGCTCTAAAAGGGGTGCTTTTCTTGGGTGCCTAACTGTTGTCCCTGAGGAGTTGTTTGCACTTGCCTTCATGCTGCTTAATGGTTTGGGCTTAGTAATTCACTATTACTTGATGCCATACAAAGTAGTACTTCAAAAGTCCTGCCACTGGGATTCATGTGCCCATTTTAATTTGATTAGAAATGGGTGTAAGCCATGATGAAGTCTTTGGTGTACAATACTGATGTTGCAGGAATGCTGTGTAGTTGTAGTTTGAGGTAAGGGGCAACAGCTCTGTGCACCCGTAAACATCCCTTCATTCAGAAACAAAATGTCATACATCACAAGACAGAATCAGAAACAAGCATAATAAGAGATTTATGCACAGAAACACAGTAAAATGAGGCAGAAAATTTTTCTAGTCCTTTGAAGGACAATCAATGACTGAAGACCTGTACAATTAGATTGTAGCTTTTCCTCAAGGTTATGTGCTCCCTATGAACATTGATTATTGGTTGCATCCTGATGTTAGAGATCTCAGTTGCTTTGCTGCTGTATGTCTTTATCTGCTTTGTGAATTTATTGTGGCTTTTGGCCTGTTCATTTTTAGAAGTAGTTGTCCTGGTAGGTGATTAGTTGAGCTCATGAAGGGGTGAGTTTTTTTGTTTAACCTGCAAAGCCAGATTTCTGTAGATAAAAGGCCTGAAATATTTTGTCTATCCCATAAAATGTTTATAGGTGATGTTTTCAAGTTGCTGCTATGCTTCAGTTATTGAGGTTATAAATCCTCAGTCAGATTAGTTTTGTGTTGCATGAATGAGCTAAGGATGCACATGTCTTACAATCAGTCTGCAACAAGTAAGCCTTTAAGCATTAACTCTGCTCTTACTGCTTTTACACAGTTCTTCAAGCCATCTCTATAGGGGAGAGAGTAATTTGATGTTCCTTTCTCCATATGATCTTGGTCTTTCTCCTAATGAAGTTTTTAAAGTTTGTTTTGTACTTTTGAGAGGATTTCATGCTTTCTATAAATGGGAAACCATAAGGGGTTTCATAGGAGAATCAGTGACTTGAATATTCAGAATGATAAACTTAATTGTGAATGTCTCTGTTAAGACTTCACTTAGTCTGTCAACAGTCTGGCACTTGTGGTAGTTGTCAAAACTGTTAAAGGTACGAAATGTTTACTTGAACCTCTTTTACTCAATTGTATTAATATTTTTAATAGATATCTTGTCTCCTCTTTTTGGGACTCTGGTTTCTTCTGCTCAGGTAAGTTTCCTAATTGCCAGATTGATTTCACTAGCTGATTTTACTTTATTGACAATAAGCTTGATAATCCATGTTTGCGCTTTGTAGTTATTAGCAAGGAACCCCATTTAAAATGGAGAGGAAATTCTGTGTTTTCAACTGTACAATAATTTATTAAAATACAAATATCATCCCATGTTCTGCATAGAATTCAGACAATTGTAAGAGTGCTTTCTCTCCAGATGTTGGGGAATGTGCAACTAAAAATGCATGTAAGTTCAGATAAATGGGTTTGGTTTTATTGTTTGTTTGTGGTGTTGGGTTTTGTTTTGTTTTTTAAAACCTTGCAATCTAGGAATATTTTTGTTATTGTATAGCAGGTTTTGCTATCATTCATAGAATAAGCACATGGCAAAGAGGTGGTTCTTGAATCAAAGCTTTTGCATTATATGTGTGATGTTTTTATTTTTCTTTTCTCTGCATGCTAAATTTTATGAACAGTAATACTTAAATTCATTCTTGAATTGAGACATGGAAGAGAGCATGGGAAATTAAGATGGTTTTAGAACATCCTGTGTATGATGTAAGTGGTATTGAGTGATGACTTTAAGTAGGAACATTTTTTGCTCTAGTTAATTGTTCTAACAAACTATGGTTTTTCTTTGTAATGAATCTGTTTTCTTACGCACAAGTTTAACTACTGCATAGATGTGGCCTGGCTTGTGAGACAGTATCCACAGGAATTCAGGTATGTTTATTTTACGAAGATGAAATGATACTTCCCAAAACATCCTGTTCATGTAGTCTGTTTGTAAGAGAAGGATAAGTACTTGTTTGCAGTTGCAAATTGTGTATGTGTAGACTCTTGGTTTTCCTTGTGTGCTTATTTTACAGTCATAGTTCTCTATTAACAGATTTCTTGCCTTTTTTCAAGACTGTTAAATGGTCAGAGTTCACTATGGCTGGCTTCTGATTTTTATTAATTAACACTTTTAACATAGTTAAAAACGTATGGGTTTTTTTTTAACATTTATTGTGGGCTACGATGGCAGTGCTGTAGATGAGCTACAAAGACAGAACAAGTAGCTTTTTGGTATACACTTTACTGAGGCAAGAGCAAGGTAATGCAAGAGAAGGGAAAGAATGTAGAAGGGGCACAAGACAGCTATGCAGAAATGATCAGGATGATGTCATGGGTAAGTATGATTGGAGTTGCTGGATATTGGTCATGAAAGCAATTCTTATGTTTGCTTTCTGACAGTTGGAACCTGCCACAGATGGAGTGTATGACATATGGTTTTCTCTCCTTTACTTGCATTTTCCTAGAAATGCGGTAGAATCGGAGTATAAGGAAGTGAACATGAAAGTGCTGCCAGGATAGACTTAGCCCCCTCTTTTCCCTCTCATTCTTCCCACTGTCTCTGTAAGGTAACAATGATTAAATTGTTCTAGTTGCACGTTGTGTATATCAGTATTTCCAAGAATTTTATTCTTCTCTTTCCAGTTACACAGACCAGAGGGATTTTGTCTCCCTCCCCCCACCCCCCAAGTTTTCTAGTGTCTTTCTCTTAGGGGTTCTATTGTACTTAGTGCTTTTTGAGTTAATAAAGCACATACATAACTTTTTTTTTTTTAACTTCCTGCTGGGATATGAGATTTAGGGGCCAGAAGTTATAGCTAGGTGGAGTGGTTTAGGCAGCTTACTAATTGACATGTTAACAGTAATCTCCTTTTATTTAAGAAAGAAGCCATTGTTGATAGTTCATGGTGAAAAGAGAGAATCTAAAGCTGAATTGCTTGCACAAGCACGCCCTTATGAGAACATCAGCTTTTGTCAGGTAATTAACAATTGTATCATCCTTTTGTTGAAATTAAGTCTTCTGTTGAGTTTAAAATCTTGAATCGCCTCATATGGGAAGTCAAGAATTTATTGTTATGCTTTAAAGAGTATACTTACTAGTACCATAGGCGCATGGAAACTATGTTCCTGGTCTTACGTGATTATGGTAGACTGTCACCCACAAAAGGTTTACACAGAACAACTGCCTATGAAAATCTTACAGAGCTCACAGAAGAGTTGCAAACGTTCTTCATGAACATGTTACACTCAAACTCTTGTAATCTCTGAAAAGGAAGCACTTTTTGTATGAAGTGTGGAACTTAGTCCTTGTGTCGCTGTAATCTTAAGTCTCATCAAAGATCTGTTGTTGTCCAAATGTCATTTACAGAAAAAAAAAATGCTGTTACAAGGAGTTTCCATAATACTGTTAAAATAGCACACTTCCTGGCACGTAGCACTTTCTCTGATGTTATACTCACACTTTCTCTGTCCCCGAATCATGAAGTTACTACCTTTGGCCTCGGGGAGGAATGTGGTGATGGCTTCTTGCCAGCATTTCAGGATTTTTTTGGGTGGAATATGTTATTGATGATGGAGATATCTCATTCTTTGTTATAAGGAGAATGATCTTGGGGTTTTCCTCCTTCTCTTCTTCTTAGGCAGTCTTGTAACTGAGCTTCCTAGAGATCATTGTATTGATGCCAAATGTAGTGAGTTTTCAAGGCCAGGATTTATGGGCTGCTATGTGCTATACTAATCAGGTGTTTGTGCCAAGTTGTGGAGTAGCAATGATTTTGGATTAAGATTCCAAGTGTGTGAACAATAAATTCATATTTTTGCATATGATGTTTCCTTTTCACACAACAAGAATTTGAATGTGGTATGTCCCATATGATAAACTTGTCAGTGTATTTAGTAGCAAGTAGCAGGGGAAAATGGCATTTTTGATGGTTTTCCTATTTGAGTATACTGCTTCAGATTCTTCTGGTAGTCTACATGCATTCCATTATGTTGGTAACCCAAGATGAAATGTAGGTATTTTAATCTTATCCTCCACACTCACACTAATAATAATGGAGCCATCACCGGCTAAAAGTACATTCTTAACACCTGTAATCCATGTTTCATTCTTTATCAAGAAATTTTGCTGTAAATACTCTTTAAAAGCAAAATGCTAATTAAAAAAATAAAAATAAATTGTCTGGTTTTGTTTTTTTTTGCAATGTTTGCCATTAAGCTGCTTGTAACAGTCGTCTGTGCTTTAGAGTTGCGAGATAGTTGAGGTTGGAAGGGAAGTTGGAGATCAACTGGTCCAACTCTTCTGCTCAAGCAGGGTCACATAGATCCAGTTGTCCAGGACATTGTCCAGATATGCTTTGACTATCCATAGGCATGGAGACTCAATAACTTCTCTGGGCAACCCATGTGAGTGATGAGTCACCCTGACAGTAAAAGTATATCTTGATGTTCAGAGGTAATCCATGTTTACACCTGTTGCCTCTGGTCCTGTCACTGGGCACAACTGAACCCTCTTCTTAGTACCCTTCCTTCAGGTATTTATACGTTCTGCAGTGTGGCCATGTTTTTAATTTAGTGGGGAGTCCAGAGATGGACCCAGTACTGCATGTGTGGCCTCAGCAATGCTGAGTAAAGGGAAAGGATCACCTTCCTTGAGCTGCTGGTAACACTCCTAATGCAGCCCAGGACATTGTTAGTCATCTTTGCTGCAAGGGTGTATTGCTGAAGTTCCTGCTGGACACTATGTTGAACAGGAACCAGCAAAGCTGACTGTTGGCAAAAATATTGCTTGTAAGAAACAAAAAATTCTGCTGGAGCAGTTCCAATAGTTGCGTTGCCATTTAAAGACTTGGTTTCTAGGAATTAGAGTATATTTAAAGTTCTTAAGGGGAAAAATGATGTATTTTGTGAACTGTCCACTAGAGAGCAGTAAAATGAAACAAAATGAAGCAGCACCTCTCCTCCTTTAACATTCTTGCATGTAGGAATGCAGAATAGGAATTTACAGTGATCAGCTTTTTTATTTTTATAGGCCAAACTGGATATTGCATTTGGAACTCACCATACGTAAGTAACAGACATGATGCAAAAATCTCCACTTCTAAAGATGACCACAGAGTTGGTACATGCAATTATTGTAACTGAACTGATAACTTATGTCTTAATCTATCTTCCTATCCTATAAATACTTTATTACTGTTTATAAACGTATAAACTTAATCTGGAAGCCTAATACATGTTCATGAAACTTTTAAATAGTATCTTTCATCTCTTCTGTGTATCTGTTCCATTTATCTGCAATTTATTTTCAAGCCATAAAGCAGTAGAAATTTAGAAATATATGTAGAAATACAGAAATTTCTGAGTTTTTGGTGATAAATCGCTTCTTTTTTTTTTTTTGCCATCCCAGTGGTTAGTTATGTACATATGTTCCTTTAAAGTAGAAGTTGGGAGTTTGAGAAAAGAATTAGATTTTAATAAAATCAGCTGTAAGAGAGGGCTTTTTAGTCTTCCTTACTTATTTTATATATATATATATATATTTTAACTTTCTGCAAAGGAATAAGTTTATCTGAACAACATGGCAAATACAGAAAGTGTTCCACAAGTATTCATCTTTTGCTTTGGGAAATCAGTTGCGTGAGATGTTAAGCTGTACTGTGGATAGTCTGCTTGCCATATGAGCTTGGCATGCACATGGACTGAAGTCTGAGTGTTTGCACTATGTTTTAAAAATAATTATCTTGGAGCATTTTCATGAATTGTTAATTTCTTCTGCTCTGTGTACTTAAAATAGACAGATTTCTGTATCTTTTTTTTTTCTTTGAAGGAAAATGATGTTGTTGTTATATGAAGAAGGTCTTCGAGTTGTGATACATACATCCAATCTTATTGCTGACGACTGGCATCAGAAAACTCAAGGGTAAGCAATGATTTCTGGCAAGTGTATGCTTTCTTTAATACTTTTTGCAGGTATCTGCTGCTGAAGACAGGACACCAGGTCAGGTGATCCTAGTTTTATACTCCTAAAATAGAGCTATGCTGAAGAAAAAAAAAGATCAGGCTCAGAATGGTGGTAGTTGTCTGAGCCTGACCTCTCCTTGCTTTCTACTGTAAACAGAATTGTCCTGACTGGGCTGCTGCCTGATTTAAGATCTTTTATTATGCAATGCTGTCTCTTTATGAACAAACCTGCCTAGCTGGCAGGTAACTATTCTTTATACAGCTGGCAGATAACTATTCTTTATACAAATCTGAAGCAGCTGTTTAAAAATTACCTTAATACTGCAAGAATAATGTGAGTGTACGGATGTTTGCTGTGACTGTATCCAGAATGTAACCTGATAAATGGTGGGCATCATTGGTTCCTGTTAGTATACTTCCTTTGGAAGGAATTTTCTTCCTGTTTTTATTTGGTAGAAGCTTTTAATCTTAGCAGCCATCTTGTGATATATTTTTGTTTAGAGCACAAAAATAGGACCAAGTGACATGTTGATATAATGCCCATCAGCCTCTTTTCTTGGTTGTTTTTACAGAAACTTTTTTTGTTGTTGTTGTTAATTTCCACAGTAACTCAGGGTATAAGATTCCTCCATTAAACTAACTGAAAATATCATTTTCAGAAGCTACTGTTGCCTTGACATCCATTTTTACTGCCATTAAATGTAACAAAGTTTTGAGGCTTTTTACTTGTCTGAGGCAAGCGCTCATATGCATTTGAGTGGCAAAATTATAACCACTGATTTTTTTGGTCTTTAAGTCTTTTACTTAGGGATGCCTGTAGTGTCTTTTGGTAGTTTGCTTTTCTGAAAGCCAAGAAGGCACGTAAAAATATATTTGGATGCTTAACAAGTTGTTTTAATTGTCAAACATGAAAACGTTTTTCTCTTTAGCTTTTGCACACTGCCTGTTAATACGCAGGCAGTGTTACCAATATGATGGCTCACTGGCTTCTCTGTTTTATAGGCTTCTGAATTACAAAGGATAGTGTCAACACAATGTAAAGTTGGCAATGCGGAACCTTTGGTTTCCATGGCCTCAATAATGTGTGACTGGAAAGGAACGCTATATGCTTTCCCCTGTGTATTTTACCAATTTATCCCACTCTATTTTACTGAGATGGGGTTTTTTTGAGAGACGGGTTATCATTGTGGGCCTGCTCTTCAAGCTTTGCAGAACTTGCTGTATTCTAATCATGTAGAAAATCTTGGTGAAAGGACTATTAGTTGGTAAGTCTTAAGCATGAGCTTTTTATCAGTGGTGACAGCTGGAATTATGTGCATGGATAAATGTGTTGAGATTGTTTTCATTTGTAAGTATTAGTTTTATGGTATTGAGTGTAAGACTTGATAACTCTGTAAAGGCAAGTTGCTTTATAGTTACTATCGCAATAGATCTCTCTAGTATTCATTTAGGACCTTCAAATATGCTTTAATGACCCTACTAAAACTGTGTATTAGTGTGGTGTCCTTTGTTTTTGTGGCTTTGTTTTTAGAATATGGTTAAGTCCTTTATATCCAAGGCTACCTCAGGGAACAAGTGGTTCTGCTGGTGAATCTGAAACTAATTTTAAATCTGATCTAATAAGTTACTTGATGGCTTACAATTCTCCTACACTTAAGGAATGGACAGATCTGATTCAAGAACATGATTTATCAGAGACAAGGTATGTTAGTTTATACTTATAATAACTTGCATGCTTTTTTTAACAGCTTATCGTGTTTCAGACTTAAATGTTCAAACATGATCTAATATTGAAAGCTTTTTATAGCTATGTTATGCAGATTATGTTGTTTTCCAGACATGCATTTTATGTTTACATAAACACACATGCACTTGTTTTCTAAGCATACATTTTAAAGGAGTAAAACGTGTCTCAGCAGTAATTTGACAGAAGGTAGCTGAAAGTACATATATATATAACTTTGCCTGTTAAAGACATGAATTGTGTCTGGTAGGCAATGTTACAGTAAATAATAATATACTTTGTTTTGAAATAGTCTTCTCAATATCACATTGCCTATATTACTTGTAAATTAAGCATCCTTAATTATTTTCTCTAATAGATAAATCTTGCATTTCTCCAGAAATGTTGTATTTACTTCAGAAAGTAAGTCTTCTTGGTTGCTTAATAGCATTTTTATAAGCTGGCAAAAATTAATTGGAAAAAAACTGAAAATGGTCATAAACTGTAGTGGAAAAAGGCTGACACCTGATCTAGTTTCATGTACAGTAAAAAAAGTGCCTTTTTTTTTCTTGATTTGGAGGGAGTAAAAAAGTATGTACCTTATATTTGGGTGAGCTAACAGCCTGAGCTGCTGTTCTTATGCTGTCACTGCATGAGCTTGCACAGGTTGACTGAGCCCTAGCTGATGTGAATTTATATATGGGTTAGGGAACAGTCACTTACTGGGTTAAGGATCACTCCCTTGCCATATAAAATATGTGGACATAATTTGTCAAAAGTAAGGAAAGCTTCTTAAAGCATCTGTGTTTTTGTGACTCTGCAGGTCACTCCTCTGTTTTCAGGGCCAAGAAAAGCAGGTTACTAAAGCATTATTTGGAAGACAGTTTAAAAAGCTGTTCTTTGCATCTGCACTTATTAGATGCCCAAATGAACACTTGTACCCAAATCTGCTGATTTGGATGTAGCAGCAGATTGGCTGTAACAAATCCACTTTATGTTATACTGTAAATCTTAAGTGTGGAAGACTAAACATTTCTGGTTGCCCATATATATTCAACGTTGCTGATAGGTTTCACTTGAATACCTTAAGTACTTTACAAACCAGAATACTCCAGAATAAAAATAACCTGGTGTTGTAGTGTTTTGTTTTTTTTCTTCTTTTTGTTTCTAGAGTATATCTGCTTGGTTCTACCCCTGGACGATATCAAGGTAGTGATAAAGAAAAGTGGGGTCATCTTAGGCTGAGAAAGGTACCACAACTGTAACCTTTTTTGCTAATATTTTAACTGTAAATACAATTTTGGAGAGCATTCTATAGTTCCTTCCAATTTGTTCTGCTGTGATCATTTACATTTTAAGTGAGCATTAACATAAGCTTGCAACTTATGACAGTGTAGACTTTCCATATAATATTCCTGGGCAGTATTACCATGGTCCACTTGTGGTCTGAATTGTCCTGTGCTTGTAGATATCTGAGGAGTTACTCAGATGACTTCCTCCCTGCTCTTGGTGTTTTTAACAAGTGTGATGCTATCAAAATCCAGTCTTCTGTGACTGGGAACCAAATATAGCTGCCTTCAAAGGCACTTGCTGAAGAAAGATATGTTGATACAGACTTGCCTGCACATAGGGAAAAGGTTTGTTTTCTTAAATGTTAGGGAAGAAGGAAGTGTAATAGACCTTAGCGACCTGGCAAAAAGCCATCAAATTAAAAACCAGTTTGCACCTGTTATCGATTCAGTCAGGTTTTAAGTTTCATTCTGCTATGCTTCTAAGTTGGGGTTTGTTTGATCATGACAGCAGGCCTGCTGGTAACAGATGGGGTATACCTATCTCAAATGAGAGTGTCGTGGTTTAAGCCTCTCAGGCAGTTCACTCACTCACACCCCCCTCTTTCTTCTCCCCAGCTCCCAGGGGGATGGGGATGAAAATCAAAAGAATGTAACTCCCATGGGTTGAGATAAGAACAGTCCAGTAACTGAGGTATAACACAAACCACTGCTGCT
>JAOEHY010041729.1:0-32084 GCA_025447955.1 Psilopsiagon aurifrons
GTTCCTTAGTGCATGGACCAATCCGTATAAAGCTGTGGAGTCCATCTGGTCCATGATGCCGGGCTCCATCTATTGTAACAGTCTTTTAGAGCAGGAGAGGCTGTGTGCAGTGTTCGATTGTTGCCTGCTAATGACGCCATGGAACTCGTCTGGTCACTGCTGAGCTCGTCTGGTTTCATCGAAGTTCATTCTTTGTTAGGGTGATGGTCAGAGGGAAGTCAGGGCCAGTCACTGGTGACCTGGAGACATCTAGTTGGTGGGCTATAGAAGTGCTATGTAGCAGACAATAACATACAATGGAGTTAATTGCTTGTTTTCACCTAAAATCAAATCGCCTTGAGGTACACATTGGACTTTTCCATCTTCCTGCATTACCCACCAAGTATATCTGGGTCCCTGAGCGAAAGCAAGTGGGTTTGCCTTTACCTGAAGCAGGAATAACCCAGACTGCCTTCCTCAGGAAATTTTTTATATCTACCACAGGAACTTTGTCCCCCTCCACAGTATGTAAAAGTTCTCACTGGGCCGGGACAGCCCTGTTGACAGATCTTCTGGTGTTGACCAACCATGTGGCTTTTGATAAATGTGCATCCCAATGTTAGAAAGTCCCACCACCCATTGCTCTCAGTGTACTTTTTAACAGCCCATTGTACCATTCGATTTTCCCAAAGGCTAGTGCATGGTAAGGCATCTGATATACCCACTCAATGCCATGCTCTTTATCCCAGGTGTCTATAAGGCTGTCTCACTGTCTGACTCAGTTCTCTCTGGGGTGCTGTGTTGCCACAAAATCTGTTTCTCAAGGCCCAGGATACTGTTCTGAGCATCTGCATGGCATAGCTTCACCACAGGGTTCTGCACTCGGGCAGCGAGTCCCGATGGGTTTACCTCTGCATTGCCAGTTGCTCTGCTTCCATTGCTGCAACCACCCTCATAGGGTATTTGCCACTATTCATGAGTCATTATAGGGATAAAGTACTGGCTACTTTTCTCAGCAATGTCCAAGGGCAGTTCGATGGCTTTCACCTCATCAAACTGACTCAGTTCACCCTCTTCTGCAGCAGTTTCTGCAACTTGTCGTTGGGTACTCCATACAGCTGCTTTCCATCTCCGATGCTTTCCCACAGTATGACAGGACCCATCAGTAAACAAGGCATACTGCTTTTTACTTTCTGGCAGTTCATTGTATGGTGGGGCCTTTTTAGCACTCATCACCTCCTCCTCTGGTGACATTCCAAAAATCTTTGCCCTCTTGCCAGTCCATGATGACTTCTAGAATTCCTGGATGACTGGGATTTCCTGTTTGAGCTCATTGTGTAATTAGTGCAGTCCACTTACTCCATGTAGCATCAGTTTCATGATGTGTAGAGGAGGCTCTGCCTTTGAACATCCCAACAGCACTGGCAACTGGGGTGCCAGGAGGAGCTGTGCTTCAGTGCCAATCACTTCCAAAGCAGCTCGAACCCCTTCATAGGCTGCCAGTATCTCTTTTTCAGTTGAGGTAAAGCGGACCTCAGATCCTCTGAATCCCTAACTACAAAAGCCATGAGGTCGACTGCAAGTCTGCCCTGGAGCTTTCTGCCAGAGACTCCAGGTAGGACCATTCTCCTTGGCTGCGGCATAGAGTATATTTTTTACATCTGGCATGGTCTGGACTGGTCCAAGGGCTACTGCATGAACTATCTCTTGTTTAATTTGCTCAAAGGCTTGTCGTTGCTCAGGGCCCCATTTAAAATCATTCTTCTTCCGGGACACATGATAGAGAGGGCTTACAATCAAACTGTAATTTGGGATGTACATCCTACAGAACTCCGCAGCACCCAAGAAAGCTTGTGTTTCTTTCTTATTAGTTGGTGGAGACATTGCTGTTATCTTGTTGATCACATCTGTGGGGATCTGGTGATGTCCATCTTGACATTTTATTCCCCAAAAATTGAATCTCCTGTGCAGGAGATCTATGTTTTATGGCAAAAACAGCTTTCAGCAGCATTTGGATTATTTTCCTCCCTTTCTCAAAGACTTCTTCTGCTGTATTGCCCCACACAGTAATGTCATCAATGTATTGCAGGTGTTCTGGAGCTTGCCCCTGTTCCAGTGCAGTCTCGATGAGTCCATGGCAGGTAGGGCTGTGTTTCCACCCCTCAGGCAGTTGGTTCCAAGTGTACTGGACACCCCTCCAAGTAAAAGCGAACTGTGGCCTGCACTCTGCTGCCAAAGGAATTGAGAAAAATGCATTGGCAATATCAATCATGGCATACCACCCACCATGTCAAAGAAAAAGTTCAAATACTATGAATCCTAATGTGTGACCCAGAAGAAAAATGATTTTAAATGGGGCCCTGAGCAACAAGCTGCTTTTCACCCTTACAGTGTTACATCTTGTAACAGTGAGTGGCAATTAAGTTATTAATGTATTGTCAGTTGAAGGCAAAACTGTACAATTGAACAAAATCAAACTGCTGATAAGCCAGTGTCTTGTCTTAGTGTATTCAGCAGACATGCACCAGACAGTTTTATGGGCTAACATATTTTCTTCTTAAGAGGCAGAATTACAAGCTTTATTTAGAGACTGTGTAGAGAGTGGTGTACAGACTTGTGTAATACTTCTCAAGGCAAACTTGTAATTACACTGGTGTGGTTTTGCAATAGGTTAAAATGTTGCAGTAGCATGCTTCGTAGTGGATTTACTTACGCCTCTGAAAGCTGAGTACTAAAGGTTGATAGTTACACTGATTTAATTAGGCCCATGTTTACAGTGAAGCATTTTGTTAAGGAATATCTGTCTTTAATACCTGATAGTAAACTTCGTGTGTTCTTATAAACTTCAAGCTTTTGGTGGATCAGTTAGTCTTGCCGTCATAGTTCAGTTTGTGAAGGATCAGCACCTCTTTGTTTTAAAAAGTTTGTGCTCCTTTTCTGCAAAGAATTCCAGTGTTCAGCTAGGATGAATGCACTGGAGCACAAAAAGCATATGTTAAATTTTGTTTACTTATTTATTTACTCTGTCTATCTTAGAAGCTGTTACATTGATGCCTCTACTTCTGGGCAAAGTCCTCTGGCAAAGTCAAACTCATAAATATACAGTAACAGGGACTACTTGCACTACTTGTACTGCTTGGCTGTAATAGTAGTGCAGTTTGAAACACCTGCATGTTGGAAGGAGATGGGTTGAGGAGGAGGAGTAAGTTTCTTGTGATTGTACATTGTTTTATGGTTTCTATGGCCTGGATATGCCACTAGGAAACAACAGTGGGTAATGAAGTGTTGGTTTCTAGAGAAGATGGTACAATGAAAAAGATGAGCACCTTACTCAAACTTAATAATGCGCCGTTAATGTCCAGATTATCACTGATGCATTGGAAGATCTTACATATTGCAAGAAATCGGGCATATATTCTAAAAGATGATGTAGGAGACTGTTTTAGGAATTTTGTGATAGGTATCTTTACTCTGCAAAGGGAAATACTCGTGAATTGAGTGCGTTCATTTAGACTGCTTGTGTGTTCCTGTGCTTGATCTCAGTCACTTTATTCCGTGAGACTGTTACGTCTGTGTATGTAGAGCACAGAACTAAGATTTCATTAACTTACCTAAATAATGTGGGGAGAGGAAAGGTTTAAATTAGAAACTTATTCTGGTACATTTTTTATTGGTTTGGATTTACAGCGTACAATAATGCTACATAATTTCTGCTAAACTGTTTGAACTGTTACTCTTTGGTGGAAAGATTTGTTCCCCACCCCCCAAGATCCTAGGACAAAACTTCTCTTTTTACCAAGATTTAGCTGTTATGTATAGTAGGTTTATGGAGAGTATTTTTGATAAGCTGCATATCAGTGTCACCTTTTGAGACCTGTGTGACGCATCACCCACATGATTTGAAGAGGTAGATTATTGTTTAACTATTCCATTGTGGGCCTGTGATTGGGTTTGCATGTTGGACTCCAGTCCTGTGGAGCAATACAAGATGTAAATGTCCCTATGTGCTCTAGTCTCACCTAACTGAGATTTAGGTTTTTTACTTGCTTAATGTCCAGCCATTTTGGAAGAAACAATCAACCTTTCCATGTGACTTGGAAGCCATAGGGTTAGTTTGGCTGGTAGTAGGTAACTGTATTAGTTTTTAGGCTTTGGCAGTGGGGCTTTGTTTTAAATGTTGTTTTTGTTTTTAAATCAGGAGCCAATGAAGTCAAGAGCACCGCAGCTACATTTGGAATACAGATTCTACAAGCAGCTAGGATCTGGAGGTAAAAAGCTGTATCATGCATTTTACTGTGACGTAATCCAGGATCAGGTTTTGGCATTTTCTGATTTAGGGGGATAAGTATTTAATAATATCATAGAACAGTTTGGGTTGGAAGGAACCTTAAAGCTCATCTAGTTCCAGCCCCCCTGCCATGGGCAGGGGCACTTTCTACTACACTAGGTTGCACCAAGCCCCATCCAGCCTGGGCTTGAGCAATGCCAGAGATGGAGCAGCCTCAACTTCTCTGAGCAGCATGTTACTTAAAGCAGAAGAAAGCCCCATGAGTCAGTGGATAATGTATATATTTTTCTAATACTGTAAGAATCTTTGTTCTACTCTTTGAAGTGCATCTGTGAAATCCTAAGGCTTATTTAATAAATCTTAAATATCACAGGATATGTGTGCATATGGGTATAGCTAAAACTAAGTGGTCTTAGACTGTTCCCAGTGTGGTCTCCTTAAATAAGCACTATAAATGATCAAACTGCTAATCTACTAATCACAATTTTGTTAGAAGTGTTGTGATATTTGAATACCTTCAGTCCTGATTTTATTTACTTCCAGTATTTACATACAATATAAGTTGCTGGTTACTAATTTTAAGCATCTTAATACTTTCCTAAAAAGTTTAAATGTAAGTTTTTAATTTCTCATTTCACTCCCCTTGGTGCCTTTACGCCCAGAAGTATTTTTATAATGGTAGCCTCAATGATCCTTTTATCACCTTTTGCTTTTACATGTGAGCTATATCTAAAACTTCTCACATATTTTTGTACCTTTCACAAAAGTATATGCAGTCAGCAGGATATTTTTTTTTCATTATCAAAGGCAGTGTGGATTTTTTTAACAGTGATTTTAAAGTTATGCTTAAGCTTACAATAAAATATTATTTAAGCTGAAAAGTCATCTCTGAAAGCCAGGAAATACAAAATGAGCATATCTGTGTCACTTTCATTTTGTTGCCTTGAAAGTGAGCATTAGAATGCATTTTAATATTTTTTAAATACTACCTTTACTTTTTTTACTTAAAAGTCAGGATCATATATTAATTGATGACAGACTGGATAGGGTTTCCCTATTTAGGTATCTTTCAAAATTCTGTACTCTTCTCTTTAGGGAAACATACTTTCCAATGCTCTTGATTCATATAGATTTTTTTTTTTTTTGGATAATTTAGTAAGAATGCTCTGCAACCAGGAGTCTTTAGAGATAACTCTTTGCAAGACATGACATTGTTTATTCCTGTTCATGGATGGAAAATCAAGTTGCAGAATAACTGTTGAGTCTTATGTGCTTGTTAATTGGAGAAGGTCATCAGGGTATATAATGTCTGATTTTTGTAAGTAGTTGTATGAAGTCAGCATACTCTAGACTAGCATTGTGAAATAGCCAGTAAGTGTAAAGCAGAGATCTTAACTGCTTAACTAATGAGACATAGCAACCCACAAGTTAGGGACATTACCTAACTGTGAAAACCAAGTGTAACTATATAAAATAGCGAAAGACATAGTAGGGGAAAGTGATATATTCAGGAAGCAGCTAATACTTCCTATATAGAACAGGAGATTCTAAATACAGATCTTCCCATATAGATGGTGTTGCTTTATAGGCAGTGGTTGTACTTCTGTAAGAGAGTAAACTGAAGAAAGTTTATATAAAAGAAATATCTTCCTGACAGAAAGTAAAGAAAATTTATTGAGCAGCAGATTATCTTACCTTCTAAATGTTTTTAAAAGAGCATCTTAGTTCTTATTCTGATCTTTTGAGTGCCACTGATGGAACAAGGAGGTATTTGTCTACAACGAAGTATTTGCCTACTACAAGTTTACTTACTTATTCTTGTTTGTTTTTACTATTTGCTAATGATATTGTGACTTAGATTTTTTTCCTTTTTTGATTTTTTTTTTTATTTTAAATTCATTTCTGTCATAAGAGTCTTGCTGTTCTGCATCTTGAATGACAGGAAGATGGAAGACATTCTTGAGTGAAAAAAAAATTAGGGGATCTTCTAGTAGTTCTGCTGCCTGAAAGAAAAAGGGGAAAATGCATGCAATATGATAGATGTGCATTTTCTGTGCCCAGGACTTTTGAACTAAGAATATTAATCCTTTCTATTTAATAAAAACTACTTTTTAACTTACATGAAAAAGCATTAGCATTTCAGAACTGTTCCTTTCAAATCTACTCTTAAGCAGGTTTATGATTTGTAACTTTACTCTTCGATATGATTTTTAATGAGCATGCCTGTGACTGTGCAGTAACATGTAGGTGTTAACAAAAAAAAAAAAGTGAGGAACCTTAAACAGGAAACATTTTATGTACTTCTGAGGCTTCTTTGAAACATTTTAAATTATTCAGGGGAATGGATCTAAAACCTATTAATAAGGGTTCGTAAATTAGTTTAAATATGTGGCTTAGTTTAGTCATGTCATTATTTAGCTTTTGTTCAAGTTTTCATTTAATTTATCAATAGAGATTTTTATGCACATTGCTGCCTTTTCTGCCATTATTTTGTTATTCAGTAACTGTGAGCATGCTCTCCTCATGAAGTTTGAGATCATTTAGTCAGTATGCAGAAATTTCTACTCAGCTGAATGAGAAAACTACAAATAGATTTTAAAATGTCTATTATTTAAAATTCTAAATTGCACTTCTGAAATTAATAGAAACCAGTTTTATTTTGTTTGATTTTTTTTTATTTTTTTTATTCATCTGAGAGGCTTAAACCACTACAATCTTTTATACTATCAGTCTTTCTTCTCATAGTAAGAATATGAGCTGTGAATGTGTTTGATGCAAAGTGCTTACAATTTAATTGCACCTTTGTTCTGTGTGCTTTCCTAGTAGGTAATAGGGAAGGACTGGGAGAGTGGGGAATTGGTAATTGCTGACTCAATTTGAGTATTGAACAGTAAAGCTCAGTACTTTTTTTTTTTTTAATTTTTAAAATCTAAAAACCTTACTGTGAAACCTTCTAAAATACTTTATTTCTTTGACAGGCAGGCATTTACAATATGGTTCAATTGCCTTTTGCAATAAAGTGTCTGTGTAGACATTAAGTATTGTTCTTGTTATAGACTAAGAACTATTTAACTTTCATGGTCTGATTTTTCTGACATCTCTCAATAACTCTATAAGTCATTAGTCATAATGGCTGGAAGTCTTTACAAGCTGATGACTCTTGTACTTGCCCACCTTAGAAGCAGAACAGAAGAATGGCAAGCAGTTCTTACAGCTTAACCTGCCTTAGTACAGCTTGTGTCTGAAATGCTGCTGTTTTACTAAGAACAGGCTGTTACTATAATGCTTGTCTATAGTGCTTGTCTATAGCAACAAGGGGTATATATCGTCAGATTTATCTTTTCATTTGAGGTAATTTTTTGAAAGAGACAAAAGGTCTGTTCGGCTGTGGATTATCTGACTTCTGAAACAGCTGCATTAACATTTCCAAAAAGGCAGCTGTTCAGTGTTGTTAATGTTATTTAATTTTTCTTTTGTACTTCTGTTTTTTTAGCTGAAGTCTAGTTAACACTTCCAGTCTTAAAACTGTAAGTCAGACATTTTTCTTACAGGGTAACTATTAGCCACTGCATGTGTAAATTACATATTTGTGCACTACGGAGAAACATGTTGATTCTGAAAGGTTATGGCCAGTGTGAAATGAATACTAAGTATTACATTCTGTACATGAGAATCTCCCTTCTGGTTTGGTACTATCAATTGCATGGTAAATGTCCTCTGTATTGCTGTCTAAAATAAGTTGTTCCATTTTGTGGTCATGAGGGCCTGCCTTAGACACAACGGAATTATACTAGCTGGGCAGTGGTAGGGATGTAGTTACTGTTGGGCTAGAAGATACAAAAATTGTTACCAGATGCTTGGGTAATATCAGTAGTGAAGGCTGTTGGTATAAAAACAAGTCTGTTTGTAATCTTGAGAAGTTGCAGCCATGGAAATACTAAACATTTGTGCATGGTGGTCAGCTGCTGTTGTCAAAGAGTGCAGTCAGGTCACTGTTTCAGTAATAAAGCATTTTGACCATGTTGAGATTCTCCAGATTGGTGGATTTTGTTGGGAATCATCTAGTCAAGTCAGTTTGAAATATTTTGAATTTCTGACTTGTATACGATGTATTATACACAGTTTTATGTTGACTGTGTATAAAGGTAATATAGTTCGTGGGTTTTTTCCCTTGTTTTCTGCATTGAAGAAGGTATCTCATATGTTTAAGATAGTGGTAGGTAATTTTATTTAATTATTTTTTCAGTCTTTCATTGTGCACCACTAAAAATGCTACATTTGTGTGGAAGAAGCCAGTGGGATTTCAGATTGCTGTTAAGATTACCTCTAGCTCTTCCCCTGCCTTCCACTTCAGCCTGTAGAAAAAAATGCAGCACAGCGCATAGTTTCATTGCAGTGTATCAGCATCTGTGCTCTGATATAACTTTTCCCAAGATAAAATTATCATCACTTTATTATGATTTTTTAATTCTTTTTTCAGTTGGTAGATTGTAATTTTTTTACTGGATTGATTTTTGCGATATCATGAAGAAGCACAATTCTGCTTGATTGTAGTGCTAGAAGTAAGTTGTAGCTAGATTAATGTGACAACTTATCATTTTTGTTTGTGGGTCTTATAGAAACAATGTAAAATAACTTATGTCATTTTACATTTTTTGAAGTATTTTGGGATTGTCCTCTTGTACTTGCTGCTGTTGTAGGATTAAAATTAGGGAAGTTACCGGTGTTTGAAATGAGTTTGAAAAGAAGATTGTGATACATGTGTGAACATATTAATTAATTGAATGCTCCCAGTATATAGCTAAATATAGTAATAATTCAGTAGAATTTAGATTTTAGAATTTAGATTTCTAAATAATTGCATTATATGTCTAAAAATCGGTAACAATGAAAGTTGAAGACAAAATGCTGTTAACTGCAGAGTTAGCAAGTAACTCTGTTTATAGTAATCTTTGTTTTCCATTTGTAAATGTTTTATGAGTTCTTATTTGTGTGTGAGTTCTCTCACTTCATAAGCTGTCTGTATATCTTGCTAACAGAATAAATGCAGAGTGATTTTTTTTCATAATTTCACATGAACGTTGTTTTAAACTGTATTCTTACATAGGTAACTGAGAATTTGCTTTTAAATGGAGAACTGCTGTTCTAATTTTATTTTTTTAATAATGCTGTACTATTTTTTTTTGTTCTACTTTGACTGGATTTATTATGTAGGAGAATAAGCAATAAGCAGCTAGTTAAAGTATTTTTTAATCTCTATTAAATAACTATGAATCTCTTAACTGAAGAGGTATCTGTTCACATGCATTGTTACTCTACTGATGACTGCTGTGGTTTTGTAGTGAGTTGTTTGGGAAAAAAGCTGAGTCAGCTACTGACACACTTTTAAGAAGAAAGTTAACCTGCTCAGTTATTAAATATGAAAGTGGTAATATTTATTTCTAAGTGAATGATGATGATAACTCGATTTATTTTATTTTATTTTGAAGTGTATTCCAACAAAAGCTAGAGGAAATGCTGCTGGCAGTCTTCCTTTTTTTATACCAGTGCTTTCTGGCATTTGGCTTAAGGAAATGTAAAGATTTTTCTCAATTTATATTTAAAGTACTTTTTTATTCCTGACAGTAAGTGAAAGAGATCTGGTAAGAATGGTAGCTGCTTAAATTCAGGTGTGGCTTACATAGGTGCATGTTAATGTTTCTGAGAAACAATATAATCATTGGCCACAAGTCTGGCAGAATGCAAAAATTTGTATTAATTTTTGAATGTGACATCGCATACAGATTTCAGAGTTCAGTCAGTGTTTTTTGTATAAATAAAATAGGTAGCTGTACTTTTGAAGGAGGCTGTATTGTATGGTTCATGGGCCACAGTGTTAGATGGGTATTTGATTTAATAAAATTTACAATAAATGTATGACTAATTCTGTTCTAGTAATTTAAATAACTGGCTATATTAGACATACTAGAAAAATCTTTCTCTTACATTGCTGTTTTCTATTTTTTACAAACTTATTCCTATATTTGTAAATGAGAAATATAGTGTAAGTATTGCGTACATACCTTTAGCATGGCACTTTAGCAGTGCTGAAGTCATACATCTTACATGGCATCTTATTCCATGTTTAGAGTTTTACATTGCCATGAATCATCATGGTTTCAGTAGCCACAAAGTGCTAGATTTCTGGAGATTGTATGGCCTTCTGTGTATGCTGCCTTATTTTTTTTGTAAGCTTGGTCTTATGTATGCTTCTTCAGTTCAAGTAAAGAACTGTATATGCCACTATGCTGGATTTTGCAATGAGTTACTTTCGGAGGATTCAGGCCATATTCTGCAGGCTTAGTAGGAATACTTTTGTTTGTGGCAAGTTGTTGAACTGTGTCCTTGTAGAGTACTGGTACAAATGTGCCATAAAAGATGACTGTTACTGCAAATCTTCAGTCTGTTCAGTTTATGTTTTTTTTGTTGTGTCCAATGAATTGCTACATCTGAAAATTAAAGCAAAAACTAAGTCAGTGAATACAAAACAGTTTGTTCTGCAGGTGGAGTCTTGTGTATTTTACTGGTAATTATGGATCTGATTTAACAGACAATTTGAGCAATAAGACAGAACATAAGTCACTTCAATAGGTGTGCTTCTTTACTGGTTTAGAGGAAACTCTAAAAGGAAAGTAGCGTTTTGAGGAAGCATTGAAAAGTTGCTTACTTGTTTAATAGCTTTACAAATTCAGGTGATGTTTTATAAAGATATTTTGCCAATGTAGGGTTCAAAAGTAAGTCAGTGGTAGATTGGGAACACAAGGTGAAGTACAAGTGGTATTTCCGTTGACCTATGTGCTTATGTGTTTCTTTGGCAGTCAGTCTCTGGTACTAGTTTATCAAGGTTTTTTTCTGGTGTGTTTTTTTTTTTTTGTGTGTGTGTATGCTTTATTTTGTGGGGATTTTTTTGTTGTGTTTTTTTTTTTTTTTCTTTTTCCTCTCTGAGTGAGAACACAAACATGCAACAATTGGGGCTGTATATGTAATATCTATGTTAAAGCAAAAAGCTTTAAGGAGGATCTGTGTTCATGCTAGTCATTGCGTATATTGCATTAGATAATTGCAGTGAACAGCGTGTTCAGCCTTAGATTTAAATCAGATTTGATGCTGAAGTTCTTGAAAAACATGACAATTTTTCAAGAAATTGTGTCTTGAGCCATTGTGGATAACAGTAATGAACTGGAAATAACTTCTATTTGGATTTTTTTTAAAGAAGTTTGGCAGATACAGTTGTAATCTACTAATAATGTTTTCTTTATTCAAATGTTTATAGCTTGTCATCATTTATAGACGAAGTTAGCCCTGTCAGCTTTAAGAACTTTCTGGACATCGTGTTATGTAAACATGGTGGACTAAAGCATTTGAATGATAAACCCCTCTTGACAGATGACAGAGGTGGTTCCATTCAGTTGCTCATTACTTCCTGCTAAGCTGAAAACAGGAGAAAAGAGAACACCACTTGTTTTCTGTTTCTACTTTCTGAATGTAAAGTAAAAGTCCGACTTCCTAATAGTAAAATACCAGAGGGTCTGCTTTGTTATGGACAAAATTACTAACGGGAGCCCTTATTTTGTATTTTTTTCATTATTTTCATACTTTGATATATTTTTTTTTAATCTGATGCACAGGTTTTTTATAATTGATACGCAGTCACATAAAGCATTTTAAATGGCCTTAGTAAATTGAGTCCATTACAATTAAAATGTTTTACTTGTGATCTAGTGTAATTATCTTGAGATAAGCAGAAGTGACACAAATCTGAAAATAAGGACACTGTATTGAGTTGTAAACATAGAAAGGAATTAGGTGTTTTAGTAATGAAATGGGAGTATGTGACACTATTTTTTGGCCACAGATAAGTTTCTTCATTGGTGAAAGAACAGGAAGTTACTTGGAACTTCATAGTGATATCAATGTGACAAGTACTGAATTCTGCATGTAATTTAGGTACCTCTTTTTCAAAAAAACTGGTTTTGAGCAAGGTACCTAAGAGCACTGACTTCTGTAGTTTCGCAGAAGGAAGGCTGGAATGTATGTTGCAAGCTCCCAGTATTTTCTTCTTATATTCTTACACCAGAGAGCTTCAGTGTTGAAGCCAGACTAATTAAAAATTAAATAAAATACATGCTTTTGATTGGTGATAAGTATTGCAGTATCCTGTCAATAAAAGAGTTCTTCATTTCCTTGTTTTTCTTATTTAATCCATTTTTCTTAAGGACTTGTGTAAAAGAGCTTACATTTACATACGCGTTGTGAGGAAAAAAATAATGCTTTTCTTAACATTACTTTCTGACTTTTCTGCTGGCAATCTAGGGAGAGGAAGAAATAATGCAAATAACAGAAGGATCTTAGGTTATTGTTTTTAAGCAAAAGCAGTAATGATTTTAAAAAATTGAAATTTTAATTTGAATGATTGAAAAACATCACGAACTTCTAGTACTTTGAACTCTTAATGTGAAATTATTTTATAAACATGGGGAACTTTAGACATAGTACTCCATAGCTGCCTTTGGAAGCTGGTAACAACAGTCCTCTGGCTTTTGTATTTTTGACATGTGTTTAGTATTTTAAAATGTAACAAAAAGTCACAAAGCACATGCAGTTGTAATAGAGGAAACTGATGTCTCTTGAGAATGATTTGGAGTTAATGTCTTTAAAAATGCAAATACAGGGGCAGAGATTCTCAGAATATGTCTCAGGCCATTACACCTCCTTCCAAATTCCCAGTGTTTTCTCTTTATAAGCTTAGGTGGTTTGTGGTGGGTTTTATTTGTTTGGGGTTTTTTTTTATTTTTTTGACTGAAGTTTCTGTACATCTGTTGGATAACTTAATTTGCTGCTGTAGATACATCCACATTTCCATGTGTAGAAAGTGAAGGCAGAAAATTTGACTTCTAGAGTTATGATATCCCCTTATGTGTACAAATATATTTTCTGATCCATTATCATTATGGATAATTATATAATAATTAGGGATTGTATTTTTAAAATTAAGAACACTACCTTTTACCATGTTCTGATGTGCAATGTGGTCTGTGCTCTTTTGTTAGTAGTGATAGGCTACTCTTGTGCAGTCTTTCTGAAATGGTTATGATAATACGTGTTTAAGTATATTAGTATGGATATGGGTATGATTACGCATATTTTAAAAAAAAATGGAAGCTCTACTCTGCAGAACAATCAGACTGGATTTTTAGGGGTTATGTTTTCATTATTCTCACTTCTAGGAAAAGTGATTAGTGAAAATGCTCTCAAAAATGCTGCATTAATTTGCTTTTAGTTTGCTAAAACAGTAAGGGTTTGGGGTTTTTTGGTGTGGGTTTTTTGTTTTTGTTTTGTTTTTTTGTTTGGTTTTTTTTTTTTTTGTTAACCCACAGCTATTGTGGACACAACTATGAATCTGTGCTGTGAGTGTAAGTAGTGCTTTAATGAGGTATGAAAAACTTGGGACTTTTGATGTACCTCAGAAACCACCCAGAGTTAGGGATGGTTTTATTTTTAAACTTGCATCTGATCTACAGAGAAGGAAAGTGAAATCCAGTGTTCCATTAGGGGGTATTCTCAAAATAGATTTTGTAGTTCTGTGTAGTACATTATTGCAACAATGAACACCATAGAAAACCTCACATTGAAGGAAAAATACATTTCAGAGTATTGGATATTTAGGGTAAATGGGACACAGAGGATGTAAACTGAAGAGAAAAAAAAAAATCTCAACTAACCAGCTTTAAGTGAAGAAAATTTATTCTGCTGAATGAGGAAGAGGTCCTGTGTGTATGAGTAAGTGCAAGATCAATAGAGACAATGATATCAAGTTACTTTGAATTATATAGTCACACAGTCCATATGTACAAAAAGACAGAAGTGAAATTGGATCATAAGTCTTTGAATATTGATACTTTAAAACTTTGAGATTGCTTGGTTTGTAAAGGTAGGTGATAATATAAAGGTATAAAGTCTAGACTTAATGTCTCCTTAAGATTGAGGAGTCAATAATCTTTTTTTTGATTTTTAAATTATTTCTGTAGATGTGGTAATTTTATTTGTGAATGTAAATCTGTTGTAGCCTTAATTTAAAAAGTTTAATGCTTTTTTAAAAAATCCTGCTTCAATTTGCAGTTAATCTAAACCCCTCCGTTTTTTATTTAAGTCTTTCACAAGTCAGACATGCAATACTCATAAAATATTTAATGAAACTCCTCCTACTTTCATTACTTCAGTTTTATCTTTTACCTGTAGTTTTTATGAGGTTTTATTGTTGCTTTTGTGTAAAAAACACATTTTTAGCTTCAGATCAGCTTGAAATCAGGTAGAAATTTTATTGGTATGTTCATTGATCTTATTTGATCCTGTATAATTACTTCATATCTTCATTTTACAGATGGAATACCTCAGGTTTACTATTTTGGCCCATGTGGCAAATATAATGCTATGGTGCTAGAACTACTTGGACCTAGTCTGGAAGATTTATTTGACTTGTGTGGTAGGACATTTTCTCTTAAAACCGTTCTTATGATAGCCATACAGTTGGTAAGTAGAATTGATCTTAATTTGAGTTTTCATTAGAATAACTGAGTCTTCAATGGAATAAATGCTTATTTCATGTAAGAGACTTGCACTGCCCATGTTTAAAATTGGTCAGTGGCTTTTAAAGAGCCACCATCCAGTTTTACTAGGAAGACTGCCTTATGTCACTTTCAGTTACTTTGTTCTAGTTACTTTGTTCAAGAACCATTGCATGAATATAGTTTCATTGTGTCTTCTGAGTTCTCATAATCACAATCTGAAATAATGAATTTTAGCTTAATATACTCAATTTAAAAAAAAAATTAAATCCCAGCTCTTCCTGAAATAAAAATAGTTTTAATTCACAAAAGCAGTTGGATGATGGGACACCTAAAGTAGCATAAATATTTTTCCTGGTCATTCTCAGAAAGAAACCAAGCAAGCAAAAAATCAAATCCCCAAACCCATCTAGAAATACTAAAATAGGATAGGATTATTAAACAAAGAATTTTTTTTTTTTCTGAGTTGGTTCCCATCTGATGATAAGTGGCTGTGCAAGAGGGAAAAACAGAAATAATGCTTGCATTGTTTACTTTGATAGAATGTGTTTTAAATAAGTTCTTATGAAAAATTAACAATACTGAACCTCCACTTCTCTAAATAGGTAGTGTTATTTTTACCTAGGAAGGGTAAAAAAGGCTGTTTAAAACATGACTGTAATTGTGTAACAGGCCTGCAACTATAGACACATTCAACTTATTTACAGCCAGAATGGTGAAACTCTTTTTTTAAAATGCTCAGATTATCACAGGTCATCTCTATTCAATGCTTGCTGTTCTTCCTGAATATATACATTTCGATAGAAAATGATTCAGCTAGAACTGAGGTTATATGCATACTGGTGAGCTCCCATTGCTTCTCCTGTTTTTGCCTTTCAGAGGTAATAGATCCAAATGGAACTTTGCTACTCACTACTTGATGGCATAATTTTTGGTTTTAGTTTTAATGTGCACAAAATGTGCTTGGTTCCAGCTGTTCTTAAAGAAAATAATTTCTATTATATACTTGATTTGTGTCTAATGTCCAGTGTGAAAGTTTCCAGTATACTATGTACTGTATCTTCTTAAAGGAAGTGCACAATTTTCAATGACTTTAAATGGGAGCTACCTTGTTAAGATCAATAGCTCCTAGGTTTTCAGGTGATGTGAAGGGTGATTTCCTCTAAATATAAAGTCTATGTAAGTTATTTAGCTTCTACCATAATTTTATGTGGCAGCCAGAAGCTTAAACTAAACTATCATTTCTTTCTTTTATTAAAGATTTCTCGTATGGAATATGTCCATTCAAAGAACTTGATATACAGAGACGTAAAACCTGAGAACTTCTTAATAGGACGACCTGGAAACAAAATGCAGCAAATCATTCATATTATAGATTTTGGTTTGGCAAAGGAGTATATAGATCCAGAAACAAAGAAGCACATACCATATCGAGAACACAAGAGCCTTACAGGAACAGCTAGATACATGAGTATAAATACACATTTAGGAAAAGGTATGTGTGCTTTTAAGTGAAGAAAGAATGCAACAGCCATCATTTGTCAGAAATCATCATGTTTTCAAATTGTAATTTTTCTCAGTCTATAGTTGTAATAACTGCAAGTTTTGTGTACTGTGCAAAATTACAGTTTGTCCTTGCAGAAATACTGTTTATGGGAATGTGGTGTTCTGCGTTGCTAATCATCATGGTCATGTCTCAGCAAACAATAGTTATTTCTGTCAGCTATCCATAAAAGAAAGATGATGTATATCTTTCTGTATCATAACATCTTCACATTAGAAACACACCATAGCAGGTTGGGTGGGTGGCAGGTAGATATGCTTATTAAAGATACCAAAGTGAAAAGATTGCAAGAACATATGTTTTCAAGTCTACTCTGAGTGTTTTTGGAGCTCTTTGAAATGCACCAGGTAGTTATAATAAAAGTAGTTTATATTTTAGGCTGATTTCTTGATTTTCTTGGTTGTTTTTAGTGTTTATACTGTTAATGATGTTTTGCCAGACTAGCTAAAAGTTATGCTACTGTAAATATGGGGCACTAAAGAAATAGCAGGAGATATATAGACAGAAGTTGTTACGATTGAATAATAATGTGTGAGCACTCAAAGCAGTCTTTTTTTAGATTTGTTTATTCCAGTTATACAGAGGATTTCTATTGAAAACAGATTTGACACCTTTGAATTTGTGTAAACAAGTTGCTTGGCATTGCATGATAACCACTAGTTAGGTTGATCTCAAAGTTACTTTGTATCAGTATGGCAAATGAGAAACCATTCACATTTTCTAAAGAGTAATATGGTGCTTTATCAATAAAGTCAGACTGTGGTAGTTTGTGGTTAGCAGCTGTAGCTGATGAATTGATGTTAACATGTAGAAACATAGAATCCTTTATGTTGGAAAATACCCAGCTGCTATAAGTGCCCACCCTTTACACTAGCGCTGCCAAGTCCACCATGAAACCATGTCCCTCAGTGCCACATCTACACGTCCTTCAAATATCTTCAGGGATGGTGACTCCACCACTCCCTGGGCAGCCTGTTCTAGTGCTTGACAACCCTTTTGGTGAAGAATGTTTTCCTAATTGCCAGTCTAAATCTCCTTGGGCCAACTTGAGGTCATTTTGTCTTATTCTGTCTCTTGTTACTTGAGGAAGAGACCAACACCCACCCCACACAATCTCCTTTGAGGTAGCTGTAGAGAGTGATAAGGTCTCATCTGAGCCTTTTTTCCTCCAGAGTAAACAATCCTTCCCACACCCCCCCCCATTTACTTCTGTGAAAAGGGTAGAATTAATTAAAGGGTATTTGAGAGAGCTTCTGATACGTATATGAAGTGCTGGTATATATTTTTTTTATTATACTTGAGGAATACTAAAATTTCAACAATATTTTTGTCAAAGAAACACATCACATTTAATATCTAGTATTTAACTAGGTCTTGTGAAAAGCAGCTGAGAGTTTTCTGGAATGCAGCTTGCTTGGCTAAGCATAGTAAGTGGATTTATAGCCATGGAGCAGCTGAGAACCAATTAGTCAGTTTGCTCTTCTGCTGCAATTACAGGGAGGCCAAACTCAGTATCAAAACACCTGATACTCATCTTCCACTGTCAGGGACCAGTAACCTCCAAAAGCTGATTTTGTTAGATACTAGCTACTTCAGAGTTGACAGCTATCTTTGCTTTCAACTCTATACCCACAAAAAAGACTTGGGGTGTTGGTTGATGAGAAACAAAACATGAGCTGGCAGGGTGCACTTGCAGCCCTGAAAACAACCATGTGCTGGGCTGCATCAAAAGGAGTGCGGCCAGCTGGTCAAGGGAGGTGATCCTGCCCCTATTCTTCACTCTCATGACATCCTGCTTTCATCTTTGGGGTCCCCAACAGAAGAGGGATGTGGACCTGTTAGAGGGAGTCCAGAGCAGGGCCGCGTAGAGGATGAGAGAGCTGGAGCACCTCTCCTGTGAAGACAGGCTGAGAGAGCTGTGATTCTCCATCCTGGAGAAGAGAAGGCTCAAGGGATACCTTACTGTGGCCTTTCAGTAGCTAAGTCTGCATGAAAGCTGGAGAGGGACTTTTTTACAAGGGTGTGTAGTAATAGTACAAGGAGAAATGGCCTTAAGGTGACAGGGGAAATTTAGATTAGAACTTAGAAGTTCTTTACTGTGAGGGTGGTGAGGTTGCCCTGAGAAGCTGAGGCTGCCCCATCCCTGCAAGTGTTCAAGGCCAGGTTATATGTGGCTTTGAGAAACCCTGCCCATGGTGGAGAGGCTGGAACTAGATGATTTTTTAAGGTCCATTCTTACCCAAACCATTCTGTGATTCTATGAAGTGTGGAGAAATTTTATCCCTGAGAGAAATTACCTTATAGAAGCAAGGACACCAGTCACATGCTAAGGGCTGCAGAATATTTATATTTCCTTCAAATAACGATCTGAATAAAGCCACATTATTTTTCATATAAACAAAATTATTTCAGATACAGTTTCCCAGCTTGGCACAAAACAACCAGAAAGCCTTGATTAGAAGTCAGTTTCTGGAGCAAAAGTTTATTGAATCTATTGTCTACACAAAGTTCAGTAATTCTGTGTCACCTTCTACGTACTCCTCAGAAGAGTGGACCTTGGCAGTTCTGTGGAAGTTTTGATGGTGTTCTATATGTCCTACCTCACAAGTTAAAGAAATACTACATTTTTAGAGGGGAGTCACAAGCGTACAGCAAAACCAGACTCCACATGGAGGAGAGGCTGTGAAAGTTAAAGAGCTCCCATTCGTAGTATTCAGTGTTTGTTAGACCTGAGAGATCTTGATGAGGAGTTGTCACCCAAGAAGTGCCTGCAGAATAATCAGGTCAGGAGCCACTGATCTGAGCCTGAACTGGAGCAAGAGAGATTACATTAGGTCATGCTTCTCTGCATGGTTTACCAACATCAATGTAAAGATTTTCAGAAAGGTACAGCGCTGGTCTGAGCACCAACCCCTAAGGAGCATCACTGGTCTCCACTCGAACAGCAAGCTTTCGACTGCAGCTCCTTCAGTCAAGCCAATTCCTTATCTACCAGGTGATCTATCCATCAAATCCATACTTTTCGAATTTAGAGACAAGGATATCATATGGGACAGTGTCCAGTGCTTTGCACAAGTTCAGGTAGATGACATCAGTCACTCTTTCCACCGACACTGTAGCTCCATCATAGAAGGCCACCACATTTGTCAGTCATGATTTGCCCTTAGTGAAACCATGTTCCCTGTCACCATGACCCCCTTATTGTCCAGGTGCCTTAGTGTGTTTCCAAGAGGATCTGCTCCATGTCCTTGCCAGGCACTGAGGTGAGACTGATTGGCCTTCATCTTCCTTTTTTCCCCTTTTAAAAAAGGGTGTTAAATTTACCCTTTTCCAGTCAGCAGGGACTTTTCTGGTCCCATGGACTTGTGCACCTTCACGTTCTTTACATGATCTTGAACTTGTTCTTCTCCTACAGCAGGTAGTGCTTCATTTTCCCAGTCCTTGCTTTTGTCTTCTGTGTCTTGAGCAGCATGACTGGAGAGCTTTTCTGTTGGAGACCAAGGCAAAAAAGTCATTGAGTATCTTTGCCTTCTGCATGTCCTAGGTGGCTGTGTCACCCATTTGCTTCTGGAGAGGGCCTACATTTTGTCTAGGCTTCCTTTTATCACCAGTATACCTACAGAAGCTCTTCTTGTTGCCCTTGATGTCCTGGACAGATTTAATTCTGTCAGGGCTTTAACTCCTGGCTGCTCTAGTTCTCTGCATTCCTCCCAGCCTACCTGTCATTATGTCTACTCTCTGTAGGCCTCCTTTTTTATGCTGGGAGTTTGTCCAGGAGCTACTTGTTTATCCACACAGGCCTCTTGACGTTCCTGCCTGACTTGCTTTTGTCAGCATGCATCACCCTTGAGTTTGGAGAAAGTGATCTTTGAATTTTGACAAGCTTTCTTGGGCCTCTTTTCTCTCCAGGTCTTTATCCAATGGTACTGTACCAAGCAGATCCTTCAAGAAGCCAAAGTCAGTTCTCCTGAACTGAAGGGCAGCAGGGGTACTGCACAGCACCTCTCTTCACAATTGGGTTCTCACTTGACATTATCATCAAGGCATTCCAGGAACCTCGTGGATTGCATTGTCCCTTCAACAAATGCAGGCGGGGTTGGATTTCCCCATGAAGGCAGGGCTAGTGAATGTGAGGGTGCACCTGTCTGCCTATAGAGACCCTCATCTGCTCAATCATCCTGGTCTAGTGGCCTGGCAGACCCCCACTGTAATGTCCCCTATCCCTGCCCTCCCTTTAATCCTGACCCATGAGTTCTTGACTGGCTCCTCATCCATCACCAAGCAGAGCTCTGTGCACTCCAGCTGGTTATTGACATAGAGGGTAACATCCCCTCCTTGTCTCCCCGGCCTGCCCTTCCTTACAGAGCCTGTGGCCTTCTGTTCCAACGCTCCAGTTGCAGCAGCCATCTCACCACATCTCTGTGATGCCAGTGAGACCGTAGCCCTGCAGGCCTGTGCACATCTCTTAACTCTTTTTAGTTTCCCGTGCTGCATGTGTTTAAGTTGGGCCTCTTCGTTTGCAGGAAAGAAGAGAGGGATCGCAGAGAATGTAGGTTCTGACTGGAAGCTTAAGGAAGACAAAGGTGTGCCTCTGTAAAAGTCCTTGTTTTCGGTATTTCTGGTTGTCTTCTGTGTTTACTGGAAATCTAAGTTGGTTATAGTTTGAAGATTTCTCTAAATCCAGAAAAACAGTGTACTGAATTGTTGTCTAAGATACTTGGCTACAGAAAGTATAGTCAGGTGAATTTGCTTTAATATGACTATCTCTAATGGTCTCTGTAACAACCATTGTCCTTGGTTGTGTTGGTCTTTTCTTTGTGGTCCTAAGGTGTGAAGGTTAATTATTTTACAATGGATCCCTGAGACTTTTGGGAATGAAACACCTTGGTTTTTCTAAATGCTTATTGAAAGGCCAGTGGAGTCAGTTATTTTAGACAGTACTTCTGGTACAAAATCAAAAGAACCCCAGCCTTAGCTTTATATTCTGCTATCAGAGCAGTCATGATCTAGATTTAACATCAGTTTTCTAGGGGCCAGACTTCTTTGTAATCTAAACCAGCAAAAAATAATTCTACATTGGCTCAATTTTAATTAATTTTTATTGTTTCTCAGGTTTATCTTGAAATCCATAATTCCATCCCTAGGAAAGGATATTTGATTCCTATTTTTTAATTGCTTCAAATTGATCAGTGAAGAGCTCAAGTGAATTTAAATAACAATACCATTTCCGCCAAATTAAACAACAAAATTCTTTCACAGAGCAGAGTCTTGAGGGCATTGTGAATTCCGTGATGTATTCTAGAAGTATTTTCCACAGAACTATCCTACAGAAATATTTTCAATGGTCCAAAGCTTATAAAAAAAAATTAAAAAATCTCCTTAATTAGAAATTATTTCAGGGTAAAGATTGAGGGGTTTTTATTTTGTAGAAAGGACTCCCAGTGAAGGAGCAATTGCCTCAATAACGGGTGGTTTATTTGTTGGGATTTTTATTTTTTTTTTTTTTTTTTTTTTTTTTAAATATGTGTTTAATATCATTTTTACCTTTAAATTTTAAAGAAAAATAGAGGAATTATTACCCCTTAGGAAAGACCAAATAGAACTTTCCAATATTTTTTTGTGTTGTGTCCAGTACCTTAGTGTTGCTCATAGATGTGCTGTATGTCACACACTAGTTGCATTTTTGTATGCCTGATTTTTTATTTATTTTTTACATAAAACACACTGCATTTCACAAAGCATTTATCATGAGCAGTGCTTATGAAATACTCACTTCCTGTACAGCCTATCCCATAAAGAGTACAGGATTTGTACAGTATACTAGGATCAATGTTTCCTTGACTCCAGTTCATCTATGTGGTTGCATCGGGATAGCATATGGACTAACACTGCTCTCCTACAGATGGAAAATTGTAACTATGCCAGATGTTGTCTTATGTAACTTAGCTTTTAACTCAGCTGGAGTGAGAGCAGGCTGTACGTACGTGCCTCTCTGTGTGTTGCTTTCGGATCAAATAATAAGACTTCTGAGCCTTCTGCAGTCCACATTTAGCTTACTCATAAATTCCATCAGTGTTCTTAAGGAGCAGGCCATCTTTTTCATGATTTTATGGAGGAAAAATTAGTTCATTTAAAGCTGTCTTACATTACTTCACAGCTAATGGTTAAAAAAATATATGAATTAAAACTCAATTGTGTATGTAAAGATTCAAAATACCTTTTAAAATAAAACAGTTTATTTCAGCAAGATAATCCGTTTCAAGTACTGTTGAGATTAATATATCTGCAGTCTGCATCTGCATTTTTTGTTTTAGCTATGTTCTTAAGGGAGTCCATAGTACACAAGAAGCCCCCCATATGCTCAGTTTTCAAGTACTTCGCACTCCCAATTATTTTTACAAGATGTGGAAGCTAATTTGTTAAATATAATGTAAAATTATGCAGATTGAATGTTCTAATAAGATTTGAATTTTGTTTCAGAGCAAAGTAGAAGAGATGATTTGGAAGCTTTAGGTCATATGTTTATGTATTTCCTCAGAGGAAGCCTTCCATGGCAAGGTTTAAAGGTAGTGGTTTTTGATATCTTCCTCTATCCTGTTTTCAGGTCGTCAGCTTTTCTTATTATGATCTTTTTCTGTTTTAAAGTTTGCCTGCAAACTGTGTAACTTCAGAAGCTTCTTTTGTTCTTGTGTCGTAGGCCGATACATTAAAAGAACGCTACCAGAAAATTGGGGACACAAAAAGAGCAACCCCTATAGAAGTATTGTGTGAAAGCTTTCCAGGTAATATGTACTATTGATGAAAATTGATGTCATGACATTGATTTAGAAAACAAAACTGGCATAGGTAGTTGTTTAATACATGATTTTAAAAATAAATATAATCATGCTTCCAAATATGTGTATTATGTACTATGGTAATAGATACAGGAATAATTCTTTGAAGTGGCAGTAAGCTGATGTTGGTGTTCTTCAAAGATAGTTTCTTCTAAAAGAAACATTAAAAAAATATATGTACACTTATGATGATAAGTTTGACTACACTTGTATCTTCACATGTAAAAGTTTGCATCTCAAATTTGATAGCATACCCCTTTTTAAAACAAGCTGCATTAGGAACAGCTTGAAATCATATTTAACTTGAAAGTAGTGTTAGGTGTCACTTCTAGTTCTTTTTAAGTACACAGAGAATTGATGAGGTATTGGAAAATTGGAGAGAAACAAATTTGACATTTTTAAAAAGTTGGGCTAATCAGGTTGGAACAGGGGAGGCATGCACATGGCACCAACATGGTTTTTCCAAAATAAACACTCTGAAAAGTAATTGCAATATCATTGATGGGCTGAGAATATCATCAGATTTGCTGAGAATATCTCTGAGTGGTTTGATTTCATTTTCTTGAAGGAATTCCTGTTCACAGTGGGCCCTGTGGACAGGAGGCAGATGTTTAATGTCATGGTGTTAAGCATTAGTTTTTGATGCTCTTTTTAAATAGCCTCAGAAATAATCAAGATGAATCTACTATAGGAAGAAGAGTGTAAACCAATTTGAAGTGAAGTACATTGTTGCTGAATTTCAGACATTAAATGGTACTGGATAGACATCTGTGTTGTATCTGTTCAGTATTTGAGAGCCTTGTATAATTGAGAATGTTTGTTAAACTTGCATATGGTTAAGTTTGAAATTTGTAGGCCTGACAGTGGGGATAGAATTGAAGGATCCTGGCAGATTACAAATACAGCCTTAAAAATATAAGTACAGTTCAGTAAATCATATCCAAGGTGCTATGCGAAGGTAAGATTGAATCCAAATTAAGAATTATTTGGTATGGAATTATTCCTTAAGTAATGACTTAAAATCAATTCCAAAGTAAGTGCAAGTGAACAGTATCACACTTCTGTATTAAAAAAAGAAAAACTGTATACTAAATCAGATTATATGAACAGGATAAAGCCTGAGAGGCACATGAATTGCCATTTCCACTCTACTTGATTCCGCAAAGCAATGTTCAATTCTGGGGACTCTACTTAAAGAAAATACATGTTATTTTATGGGTATCTCATAGAGAAATGGGAGTTCTTCTGTGCAATATTTGCTAGACTTATCACCAAAGTTTTGAAGAAATAAAGACTGGTTTAGTCAAGATTGTTAGGGAAAGTTCTTCCGTAACTTTTGCACGCCACAGACATGAAAGGAATCACTTTGCTACATCCAGAGCAGCTCAACAATGTAATGGATGTAATTCAAAACAGTTTAGATTTGAACTCCTCCTGCATTTCAGGTATAGCGTGAACATGGAGGGGTTGCCACTGCAAGCAAGACTATGGAACTTCTCTCACTAGGCTGTGTGAAAACGAACCAAACAGACAAAGCTGTGGGATAGGGTGGTGTAGTTGATGACCTTTTGAGTCCACTATCAATTTTTCTTATGTTTTTCATTTCGCTTTCTTCTGTGTATTAAAAAAAAAAAAAAAAAAAAAAAAAAATTAAAATTAAATTTTATTAAAGAAATTAGAGCAGATGTCTGAACATATGTTTGGAGAATTGGTGAAAGTTTAAATGCAGGGGAAAAAGCCTGTTCTATAGTGGAAGTTATCTGCATTCGGGAATGCATGCATGACTTGCATGTTGATTTTTACCTAGTTGCTAAAATCCTTTAAATATGTAATTTAAGGTGTATATGGTGCAGTTCCTGGAAATAATAACACATGAATAGCTCCATATATCTAGCGACTGTTTCCACCAAATTTTATCAAGTACATGCTTGTTGACAGGATTGAAAATGGAACAGGCAAACGGTATTTGACCTTGGAGAACACAAATGATAAACTTCTTTGATAGCATATACGTACATTTTTATAATAATTTAATATAATAATCTTGTATGTGGAAGTTTTTGCATGTTAGATATCTGGGGAGTTTCCATATTTTCCTATCCTTCTTGTAACTCAAAATTTTAAATAATTTCAGTTGTTTTCAGTCAGCCTGCAGATTGAGATATCTGATGTCCTTAAAGCAAGAGAACTCTAGCATCAGTGAAAGATATTTTGGTCTCTGTCACATGTAAAGCACCTACCATTTTCATCCTCTGTTCTGTGGAATTGTACTGTCTTTGAATGTGCAACATTGCTGCTGTTCAAAGCTTCGTATAAAATATGAGCAAGGATTTAAACTCTGGAATTTCTGCATCCAATGCATGATAAGGGTGGTATTTGATTTTTGGAGTCAGCCAGCTGTGACACATTCAGCTGAATTAAATGTCTCTGATCCAGCCTTCCTCCTCTGAAGATATGCCTTGCATGCTTTGGTTTCCTCTTTACATTGAGAAGATATGGTTAAAGAGGTCCCTAGCAATGTCTCAATATTTCTCCTTGCCTTCTTGACATCCTTGGCTAGACATCCTTGGCTGACATCCTTGGCTAGAATTTCTGAAGAGTTTTGCTTGTATGCTGAGGTAGCCCTCAGGTGCCACGGAATTCCTCCTATTCAGTGCTCCATCTGCTAAAAAATAGCACTTAATACTCAGTTTTTGTCAGAAATAAGTAATTTGGGTTTTCTAGGCACCCTGGTCCTGAGGTGCATTCTTGAGAGCACCAACATGGTGTTGCCTCCCAACTTTATGTTATCAAGCTGGCCTCAAACCTTCACTTTGTCCCTCTTTCAACCCCATTTTTTTCTGAAGAAGTTTAACTTAGAATAGCTCCATCTTAGCACTGCCTTTGCACTTCTCAGACATCTTCTGTTGGAAGATGGGTTTCCTACAGCACCTTGTTTATACCATAAAATGTAAGGTTCTCCAAGTTCACTGGTATGCGATGTGGGTGAGTGTGCAATGATACTACTGTGCTGCTTCTGACATACGTATCTCTATCATAGGATAAGTGAGTGCATGTGGCATCTACTTTTGACGTCATTCATCTTGTGACTTTCTTTTCATATACAGGTGGCTTCTCATGTACTTTGGCACCATGTGAAAGCCTTTTTGACTTGAGAATGAGTTGTTGCTTTTCTCAGAATGGCTTGCCAGTGGATGATTCCCCGCTCTTTCATGAGCTACAAAGCTTCCTAAGCAAGTTAGATTTTAAGAGATTTGTCCACCTGGAAATAATGTCTCAGGGCTCAGGTCAAGTGCTTCATCTGATCCATATCAGATTGTGAGAAGCTGTTGCAGTACTCTGTTTCAAACCACTGCAGTGTGAATACTTTCTGCAGTGGAAGGACGTGTAAAACTTGGTCTTTTGTGAAAGTTTATTAACATTTATCTCTTACTACCATCTGCTGTTTTCTCAGACTTGCATTTCCACATACCCCTAATTTCACTGACTCCTGAAGGAGTTACTGAAAACATACATTTGTCATATAGTATTGTACATAGTCACATATCTGAGCAGTTTCTCTTTGGGAGTTGAAGCTTGTGCTTCAGATGTTCATGGGTCCTTCCTTTCAGCCCTTTGATTCTTGTGTTATTCTGCCCATTAGGATGCTTGTTCCTTTACAGCTATTTTCTCAGAAGCCTTTCATGGCTTAAACCCATCATCAGAAATGGAACTTCTGTATGCTTTACTAACCTGCCAAGAAGTTTACCCTGGAACTTCTGTCTTAGCTAGCTTAGTTAGGTACTGGCAGCTAGTATGCAGTCTGTGCTTCGTACACTTTAATGACTGGGAAGGTTCTTTCCTGTTATCTTTACAGGTCCAGGCCCTTTCAGAATCTCTCAGGTTGTCTCCGCTACTGGGAGAATCTTATAATATCCATGTAAATTCTACCCAAATGCATCTCCATTTGTATGCTGACATGGTATTTAAACAGTGATGTTAAACTGACAGATACTTATATCTGACCAGATATAAAGTGTTCAGATACTGTTCTGCAAAACCTCAGGTAACCTTAGTATTTCCCTGCAGTGTTTCTGTATAGGATAATTACTGTTTCTGCTCAACACCTTCACATAGCATGATGCCTGAAGCATTCAGCACTGTTTCAGCCTTCCATCATCATACTACAGTTACAACTCAACAGAGCCTATACTGAATTATTTGTGAGGAAAATTGGCATTGCCCACTTGTGGTACATGTGGATCCTCTAAAGAAAGAGTGGTTAGATTCCAGTAGCAGATGTTCTTTGAGACACAAGACTACGTTGTAGATTCGTATGCCCCCTTCTTTCCTTTTCGTAGGCTTTTCTTTGTAAAATTAATTGGAAAAGAAAAATCAAATTGGAAAGTAGAGTTGTTTCCCCACTTTTTGGCACACTGTGCATCAGGATTGGAAGATTGAATGGAAGATCTTGACAGGTAAATTAGTGTGGGAATTGCTTGTTAAGATATGTTTAGAATATGGCAATTTATTTTGGAGAATACTTTTCTTTCTGGTAACTCACACATTCATGGTGAACAACTGTTCAGATGTTATGGTGAGAGATAAAAGTTACTTTAAATGTAGTAGTAAGTGCTGATTTTTGAGTGCCTTTTAAGCAAGTATGGCAATTATGTACATTTCTTATTTATGTAGAGGAAATGGCTACATACCTACGTTACGTAAGAAGGCTAGATTTTTTTGAAATGCCTGATTATGACTACTTAAGGAAGCTCTTCACAGACTTACTTGATTGGAAAGGCTATGTGTTTGATTATGAATATGACTGGATTGGCAAACAGTTGGTGAGTACAGTATAAGGTGCTAGTAACATCAAATTTTTTTTGTATGATCAGTTTTGAGCCATTGTTAGTCTTGAGTTTCAGAAGTCATGCATCTCATGACTGCTGTTACAGTGTGGACAGCTGCTATGACAAACCCATATTCAGATGCATTTTCAAACATAATTATTCAGCTTGAGATGTTTCATATTGAGTCTCTTTTCAAACATATACTCTTTAACATCAAAGTAAATCTGTTGAATCCAAAATGAGGTTATAGGAATTCAGACTGGTTTTTGTGTTGAAGAAGGAGTTTAAAGCAAAGGAGTTTAAAACTTTGTAGGTGTTTGTCATTGTTGCATGCATTTTCCTGCTTTGGGGACTTGCTTGCTCCCACTATTCTCAACATGTAGAGCGACCACTTCTTGGCACCTGAGGAATATATATAATACTCCAGATATTTATCAGTTTGTTATGAAGAAACTGTCTGTATTCATTGTTTTATTGAAGTATGATGTAGAATATCGGTCTCTATTGTAGTGCATCTAAAGCTACAGAAAATGTGTGTTTATGAGTAAAAGATTAATTTTACAGCACCTCAAATTCTTCCTTATTTCTTTTGAATAAATAGGGAAGGGAGTTCTGTGTGTAAGTTGGGAAATTTTAGATTATACATTTTACCCTGAAGTTTCTTGTGTAGTTCTCTGAAAGCATCATAGTATTTTATTGCTAAATCTTTTTTCAGTATTTAGCATTAAAAATCACTTCAAGCCTTTCTTTCAGGCTTTTACCAGAATGTCCTAAGGGCTACCTGCAGAAAATAATCAGCCTAAAGTCCTTCAGAGAATAAATATCTGATGTAGTCAGAATTGCTAATTCTAAAATTATGTAAGTCTTGGTTTGCCCTCTTTTTCTTACTGGTGTTGGCAAATGCATAGTAAAGATTTTGCTTTAATTTGATAATTTTCATTAATTTCTATTACAAACCAGTAACTTTTGGTAAGATTTAGAATTACCTTTTGCTAAATATTATTTATTTTTGTAGCCTACTCCAGTGGGTTCAATACATTCAGACCCTGCACTGTCTTCCAACAGAGATGCATATCAGCAGAGAGATAAAATGCGACGATTTAAAAATCAGGTAAAGTACTCATATAAGATTATCAGCATGGCTTTGTCTTTTGCCTAGTGATTTGTGCTATATTGTTGCTTTTGTTAAAACTCCAAAATAAAATTGACTCTTTGTCTTTTCTTTGGTTTAAGTAAAACCTTAATAGTGTATTGCTACATCTCTAGACCTTAAAATGTCCTAAAAGGTTGCTTGTTTGGTGCTATGATGCAGTATTCTGATACTTCTTTCAATTTTAATCACTGTCTCTTCCCCGAATGCTTTATCATCTCTTGGGGTGCTAACATGCATGTAAAATGTTTTCACTTTCATTTTTTATTTTTTTTTTTTTTAGCCAGGATAACAACCAAGATGGTAAAAGCATTAGGAATTTAGATCTGTGTCCATTTGTCTAAGCTAAGTAACAGAGCTGTGTTGGACTTCGTTTCTTAGTTTCAGCTACTTTACTGCTGGTTGAAAATTCATGTGTAGGCAGAGATAAGTATTTATAAAATCTTGATGTACAGCGTATAGAGGAATTATAGTGCTTCTGTGCTTTCTAAAGATAATACATATATATTTGTTAATTTTTGGAATTTTTATTTCTTTTTCTTTTGCATATATTCCTCATGCATTGAAAATGATAGTCAGCAGACCATAGGGCAGCTTGGGACTCACAGCAAGCCAATCCAGATCATTTGAGGGCTCATCTAGGCGCTGACAGGCGTTGTGGCTCAGTACAGGTATTTTCATCTTCTTTGCATGACTTAATCAGTCATCTTACATTATGTAATGCTAGTTTCCTATAGTGGATGATATGATTACTATTTTCATATTGTGTTCTCCTTCCAGAAATGTTCAGAACGTTCCTGTTATTCCCTACTCTACAGTTGCCTTGCTGAAATTAAATCAGGCACAGAAAACTGTGTATCTTTATGTGTGTGGAATTTCTGCTATGTGTTTCTTAGTGACAGGTAAACCAATGGAGCTATCTTTCTTTGAAGGAATATAGATTTAGATCAGTGCAAGCAACTGAAGTTTAGACTTGATGTGTTGTTTGGTTCTATTAACAGCTAAACCACTGTTCACTGAATCCAGTGTTGTCCAACCTTCCTCCACCCCTGCCATTGCAGGGTGTTGGAACTCCATGATCTTCCAGTACAAACCATTTATGGTTATGATTTTTGCTCTTTAAGCAAACCTGAAATTGAAGTGTTAAGCGGTGGTTTTTGCTTAAACTCTGCTACTTTTATTCAAACAATAGTTGACTAGAAGAGTGTTTCACCGGGCAATACTTAATACTTACCAGTGGAAAATGAATAGAAACCAACAATTTTTCCTTTGTTATTAGTGTATTTCATCTTTAAAGAGCTTTTTTTCCTGGTTTGCTCTTTATTTTATTATTTGGTGTCTTGTTCTTTGAATATATTTAGGGGTAAGACGATTGGAATAATATCTCGAGGAATAGAAGTTTTTTTAGAAGGATTCAAAATGCCAGGTGTGAAGTCCATATGAGGTTTTGGGCTTTCACTCCAAAATGAATATAATTTAGCTTTATAAAGTGTTATCTGGGGAAATGTCATGGTTTAACCACAGCTGGCAGGCAAATGCTGTGCAGACGCTCTCTCACACCACCTTCCTTTGTCCCTTCTTGGGCAGGATGGGTAGGAGAATCCAAAGAATGTAAAACCTATGGTTGAGGTAAGAACAACTTCATAATTGAAATAAATTGCAATATAATACTAATAACGATAGTGGAAATAACAGGGAGAGGGATGTAAAACTAAAACGGAAAAGGGAAAACAACTCAAAAAACCAGCAGTTATGCATAATGCAATTGCTCATGACCCACTGATTGATACCCAGCCTGACCTGGGCAGTGATCTGGGCCTTCCAGGTAATTCCCCCCATGCCATACTGTGATATGGAATACCCCTTTGACTAGTTTGAGTCATATGTCCTGTCTCTGCTTCCTCCCGGCTTCTGGTGCACCTCCTCACTGGCAGAGCATGAAAGACTGAAAAGTCCTTGATCAGGGTAGGAACAACAAGTAAGACTTCAGTATGTTATTGTCATTGCTCTCAGACTGAAGCCAAAACACAGAACTGTGCCAGTTACTAGGAACAGAATTAACTCTATCACAGAGGAAACCAGGACAGGAAAAAAAATACTTACTTTGCTGCATTTTTGATTTTTTTTAACTTTTAGGTTAGAAAAATACATACTTCACTTGTTAAATTCCAGTTGCTGAGACTTCCAGATTTTATAACATATTGCTCTTTTGGCAGTCGGAACACTTAAGAAACAGTTTCTTTTTTCTCAGGTAAAATGTAACAATTGCAGGAGAATTTATTCCATTGTAATAGATGTTAAACACTCTTTGGGGGTGAAAAAATATTTTCTAGGAAATAGCAGTAGTATTCCTTTATGTTAATATAATGTTCCTCCTTTCATTCTCAAATAATATGGGCATTCTGAGATCAGATCTGTTAGATCAGCCAAGGCTAGGCACTTGCCATGTAAAACCAGCAGTTTTCAGAAGTGCAGCCAGCTGGTCTGTGTCTTTGAAGATTAAGTGTATTTTCAAGATGTCATGGGTTCAGCAGTAGCAGTCATTTTTCTCCTTCTCAGTAGCTGGTGCAGTGCCTGGGAACAGCACTGATAACACCATGTTTCTAGTTATGGCTTAGTGATGTTTTGTCTGGCCAAGGACTTTCTGAGCCTCATGCTCTGCCAGGGAGGAGGAGAAGCAGGGGGGAAGCAGAGATAGGACACCTGACCCAAACTGACCAAAGAGGTATTCCATATCACAGCACGTCATGCCCGGGTTGCAGAAACGGAGAGCAGAGACCCGGAAGGGTGGTGGGGAGTGCACTGGCTTGGTCGGGCTGGGTATACGTGGTGAG
>JAOEHY010041732.1:0-10831 GCA_025447955.1 Psilopsiagon aurifrons
GTCCTTGGCCAGACCAAACATCACTAAGCCATAACTAAAAACATTGGTGTTATCAGCGCTGTTCTCAGGCCACGAGTTAAAAACACAGCGCTGCACCAACTACTAAGAAGGAGAAAAATGACTGCTACTGCTGAACCCATGACACATACCCAGGAGAAGGATGCACAGCATGTACTGAGTTGAACTCAATCCAAGGAAAATCAAATGTGAAAGATATTGCTGTATCGTTACCCCATTTTCCCCCAAAATAACTGTCCCTTGTGGTAAATTGCTAGAGTTCATAGGTTGTAGACATGTTTTAATATCAATATATACTTTTTTAACTAGTCATAATTTTCTTTATGGGCTAAAAAAACATATAGCTACACTATTTTGCTAATGAGTTTTACTCAATTGTCATCTTCTGAGCACTGCTCAGTGAAATTTAGATGTGCATATTTTCTCTGTTATTATGTAGTGTTTACGTATATAAAAAGGAATGCATACAGTTTTTGTGCCATAATGTATAAAAAAGAGGACCTTTGCTTCAGAAAGTCTATAACAAAAGCTATTTTAAAAAGCAAACTAAACCAATTTACAAATCACAGCAAATAAATGTATGTTTACTCAGCCTGTAACACCCTTTGGTTTTTTGCTATCAGTAATGAAGATCATGGGTTCAACACCCTTCATTGCACTCCTTTAATTTCATAATCTGTGTGTTTGCCACTGCAAAGATACACAGCGTATCTGAATTCCAGAACCAATGTTTGCATCTTTAAAGATGTGGAAAATGTCCAAGAGTTACGAGCAGGAATGTACAAACAACTTCATGGGTAAGTTGAGGAAGTTTAGAGCTTGGAGAATAAAGAACTACAAGAGGGAAATGCACTGTTACATTTCATCATTAAGAGCTTCAGTGAAAGCAACCAATCTCTGCCAAAGCACACATGCCAAAATAAACATTTGGGGTTTTTTATTAAATTTAAATTAATTTAGTAAGTTTTCCTTCTACTTCTTCACCAGCTGGATTTAAACAAAAAGGGTTTAAACAGAAGGGTTTAAACAAAATCCCTTCATAATCTTAAGATGTAGAAATACCTAAGGACACAATGGTTCATACAACAGGACTCTGGGTCACTCTTTCAGAATCTACTCCCCCAGAACATTTGACTTGAAATCCTCTGTGTTAACAAAAAATGTTATTCCTCAGAAGAAGCACAGGCTGGTCCAAAGTCTGGAATTTCAGAAGTCTTAAATTAAGGAACAGAAACAAGAAAAATACTTTCTTCTGGCAAGGTTAATGGAGGAACCTAAAACTACAGGATCCTAGGGAAGCCTGTGGGATTTATGAAGATCGAAGGAAAGAATCATAAAATCAGCTGAGTTGGAAAATACCTTTAAGATCAAGTCCAACCTTTACCTCAGGATTCCCAAGTCCACCACCAAAATATGTCACTAAAGGCCTTGTGTGAACAGGTTTTGAACATTTCCAGGGACAGTGATTCCATCACTTGCTCTGGCCAGCCTGTTCCAATGGATAATCACCTTTTTGGTGAAGAAATTTTCACTAATATCCAGTCTAAAACTCCCCTGGCACAGCTTGAGGCCATTTCTTCTTTGCCCTATCAATTGTTACTTGGGAGAATAGACATACCACTTCCTCGCTCCATCCTCCTTTCAGGTAGTTGTAGAAAGCGATAAGGTCCCCCCTAAGCCTTTTCTTTTGCAGTCTGAACAGACCAACCAAACTGTAATTTAATCCCCTTCTTTCACATCTTGACTTTGAATTGAATGAAAAGAATTACACCTTTAATACACTGCATATGATAATTTCTCTGTTATACCCAAATATAAATGAGTGAACAAACTAGAACAGCTTAAATGTTTTCATAAAAACAATTTTAAACAAGCAAAAGGAAGGCTATGAGAAAGATGTCATCACTAAATTGCTTCTCATAAGAATTTACTATAGAGACAGATTTTTCTGAAGTACAATAAAGTGATCACCAAGAGACAGAACTTCATCAAATATACATTCCACTCAGAAAAGAAAATTAATGTCTTCTTAAAGGGAATAAAATATGGAAAAATAATACAAAATATAAAACCATTTACCTGGATTGGGTACTTTTCATAATACCCTAAAACAAATCCAGAAATAACAAACATAGCTATATGGTTATCTGATACTTTTGATCTCAATTCTTTTTAAATACAAAACACAAAATGAAAAATTATAAGCCCAGCACTCCAATTGCATTATCAGAGCATTGCAAGATATTTAAAATTTAAAAAGATCCCTTCAATCTTTTCTACAAATAACACTTTCAATCTGCTGAAAGAAATGCTGAAACTCAGATGAAATAAATTAAAAAGGAGCAAGGGAAAGGTAAGAAAATTAATCTGATGAGAAGTTGGAAGACAGCAAACACAGTGTGGACCAGTCAATGGGATCAGTGAGGTTAAAGACAATAAATCCCTGCTTCCCTATGGGGACTAATGACAGATTTGGGCAGGTTACTTAAAAAAGTCATGCCTCAGTTGTCCACCCCTTAAATAAGAAAATAAATGTCTCTATTTCAGGGATTAAAAAAAAGTTAGCATAATATAATTAATACTGTGAAAGTGCTTGGAAGTTACAAAATAACACAAAGTATTGATGCCTTTAAGCATGCTATTAGCAAGTAGTCCAAGAGAATGCAATACCAATCACTTACTGTGAGTACAGGTGAATGGGGAATAAAGAAGACAAAAATGGGGGCAAACAGCTATGGGAAAAATGTGATCAAATCAGCTAATTAAAAATAAAAATAAAAAAGTAGTAGAAATCAGTAATCAAAGTGAGCAGGGCTTATTTTGAGATGTATTTTAAAAATTACTTCCCATGTCTTCCTTCTCCCTCCCTCAAAATTGTCCTGAAGTACAGACACACTGACACTTCCAGTCATGAAGCAGACTCCCTGTATCTCATGCCAACAACCTACTTATACAAATAAAAGCAAAGAGCTGTACTTCACTTATTCACTTACTGGCTTAGTACTTTAAAAGGCACTTTGATTTTTTAAAGAAAGAGTGAATCTTGCGTAAATCACAGCAAACAAAGCTAGAATCAGACTCACATGTATGTTGGCTTCTTTGTGCCACCCAGTGGTTTAGACTAATACACCTTTCAGTCCAGCTGCAAAAACTGTTATGTCAGCTGGTGAATACTAAACTATTTGGGGTCTATTTGAAATAAATAATAAATGAAAACTGAGAGACATAGTACCAGCTAGCCTCAATGCTGGAGGAGCGTTTAGGGCACATTTTGTACCTGTCTTAGCAGTGTTATTTCAGGAACAAAGGACAGGCCCACGTAGCATCTTGATTTGACTTCTAAGACCCTTCTATTCCATTTTTACAAAATTTGGGAAGCTTAATATGTCAAGAGAGAAAAATATATTACAGATGTCTTACATGGAGCACTTTCCACAGGCAGGTTGAGGCTGTGCCTGAGAAGTACAGACCTAGTGAGGATAATGAAAACTAACAGTTACATAAAAATAATTACCAGCCTGTTAGCATACATTACATTGCAAAGATTAACACATTTATGGTTTAATAGAGAGTGTCAGATTTCCACATAATGCTTTGGCCTACTTTCTAAAGAACTTATATCTGGCTATAGACAGACTGTGAGGTTTGAGCTGTCTTGGAAATCTGACTCAATATGGTAGCTTTTAGAGAGAAAAACAAACAGAATTAGCTTATTTACAGTCTGAAACAAACTGCAATCAAATGCAAAGTAAGATCCATTCATTATAACTGGGCTGCATTCACTTTCATTATATCTGAATTCACCTAATTGCTTGTACAATTACATTGTTCAGAGATAAGTAGATTTAAAAGGCTGAAAAGTAAGTATTAAGAGAGGCTGAAAAGTAAGTATTAAGAGAGGCAAAGACTTTAATTTTAGAAATAAGAAAAATCCAACAAAGGGCTGCATCAGACTCCTTTTTTTCTTACCACATATGAAAATTAGTTTCAGTTGTTGTTTGAAAAAAAAAATAATATAAGCTTACGTGTTAGTTTGCTAATTATTGTTAAAAAATTGAATAGAGAGGGTTTTTTTGCTTTCCAATTATCATTGTTAGAGTCAAAACCATATTTCCTTCAGCAATATTGTATCTGTACCAGGGCAAATGAAAACATCAAATACTTTTCACTGTCTTTGCTATCTGAAGTGCACTGCCCTTATAAAATGCAGTCACAGTCTTAAGAAATAGTTGAAGCAGGTGCTTCTTTGTGTTTTGTAGAAAAGTCAGTAAAAAGGTAAAGATACCAGGCCTAAAGACAGAAAAGGTACAACATAGATTAACTATTTACACTCTAAAGTATGCTTTATTTTGAAATTAGAAGGGTCATACAACTTCCTTTTACTGGTTTGGGGAGGCTGAAGGGGCACAGGACAGGTGCATGTGTTTTGGTTTTGTCAAATCATTAGTTTGGGACTATGGAACTGTGAGAGCAACATAACTGAAAGGTTGAAAGGCAGAGCAGTAGAACAGTAAAGGGAGGAATCATAAGTATGTCTTCCACCAGTATTTAACATCTCGCGGTTGCTTTATCCAGAAGTAGGGGCAACTACAGTGGCAATAAAAGAGGGGAGTCAACTTCTAGAGTAGCAGCATAACTAGAAACACAAAGATTTAGATGTTACTAATATTCTGTGGTTTTTACTGAATTAATTTGGATTTTTTTACAGATATCATGTCAGGGAAATAGGCCTCGTTTTTTATAAACAGCAAGTCTGGCCCCAGCACTGGAGTTTTTCTAACTCTGAATGAAAACTGTTCTGGGTGTTAATTGTATATCATATTCTTCTGCTAAAAGAAAGGGAGAGTGAAGGCACAAATGAGTAGTCTTTTCACAGTTTCAATACAGTAAATTATTCTTAATTCAAGCACTTTGTCACAGCTGTATTGATCAACCCCGGAGACAAACACAAGAAAAAGTGAGGAAAAAAAAAAAAAGCACCAAAAAACCAAACCACAATTTGATGATGGGAAGCTAAACAAAACCCAAGTTTTCCCTGGTTTTTCCTTGATTTTTCCTATTTGCCTCTCTCCCCTCTGCTGTCTTTGCTCCCCCTTTGTGCCAACTCTTGTTGGATAGCCCAAAGGGATTTTAGTCCAGATGTTTGTTTGCAATACTAGGAACAGCCATGTTAACCTGTCAGCACTAGGTTCCTCCAGCAGTAGGTTTCAAATATAAGCAAAACTCCTTCAATCTCTTGTTTAATCAAACAGCAATTCTGATTGAGGCAGGATGTATCCCAGTTCGCTTTTCAATTGGTGCAGTGGATGGTTAAATCAGACAAGGAGCAATGTGAGTGAGACTGACTTTAAAATATGACAGTCTCAGGGATTATGTAATTATAGTTTACCATTATCCCATTTAAACAAATGATGCATCAAAATAGAAAATAAAACAGGTTCTGTGAGTTAAGGTAATCTTTACTGATGCAAGCAGTGCACCTGCATAATTTCAGTTTATGGATGTTTTTTCTTTGTTGCCAAAGTATCAACCATCAAGTGTATTTTAATATTTTAATTTTTTCTTGCAACCTCTTACACATTTATATTTATTACTATAATCTGTGCTATCTTTGACTGTGTTACTCATCTCAGGCATAGTAATTCATTATGTTTAAGTAATTTTATGTAACCACATTGCTATGATATATGTTGTAACTGGGGATGGGTGCCACCATCCAGAGGCATCAGGGCTGGTTGTGATTGCTTTTCATTAAACTTTTCTATCCTTTCCAGTTTATTTATCACAATCTACTCCATTCTGTTTTGCTCTTGTCAAAAGCTGCAATATATAAAAATAAATTCAGAATAATTCCCTACTAATACTGTAGCATTGGGTTAAGTCCTACAGTCTTCTTCACTCTAAACGTTTGGATACAATAAACAACCTCATGAAATACATGCAATTGCCTTTATAAACTTAGTTCCTTGTTAGTGGAAACCTGGAGCCTCAGGCAGAGCATGCACTTGTCTGTACTCAATCCAAACTATATTTCAAATATAAACAATTGGAACAAATATAACAAGGGCCAGAAAAACTTCTCTGTCACACAAGCTGATTTGAAACCTTGTGCTGAGAGCTGCTGCATCCTCAGGTGTGTCTACATAAATATAATATTATATGCCTCATAAATATGCCTCAGGTGTGGCATAAATATAATAAATTAATAAATGACACTGACTTCTTCTTAAAAGCTTATGTACTTGCTTAAGGAGAAGTTCTATAAGTAGGTTCTCCCTTACATACTGTCTCTTTCACAAGTTGATTAACTTTTTCTCCTCTACACAAAACTCTTACTTGCATTTCTAAGTTATTTTTTCTTTTCTGATTCTTGCAATGCCAGAAGTATTCATTTCCTCTGTTACTGAAGGTTAAAACATTCTTTTTAAAACTTGTTAACATAGTAAATTGAATTTTCACATTGCAAAAGGCCAGACTTCCTGCAATTGGCTTTGTCTTTTACTTTCCAGGAAGGAGAGTCATTACACTGCATGGACATCTAGTGTGCTCACAGATTCTGTACTCTTGCAACATTAGTGCTGTTCTCACCTAAATGAAGGTACAAAATCTCAGTGCTGGAAATTTTTACGAAAAGACTCATAGCCCAGTAAGCATGGTTATATTTGACACTGCTGAGTTCTGGCTTCAGGCTGTGGCAGGTCCCAGGGGTGTCTGGGCTGCCTTTGGTGGGAGGGGCTGAGCTGGGTTTACCAGGCATCCCATGTCCAAGTGCCTATTGCTGAGCTCTGAGGGTGCTGCTGGGAAAGGGCTGACAGACCCAGCCAGTGCCTGGGGGACAAATGGCTGCTTGGGGGTATTAGGGGACTGTGGGGTGTCAGCAAACCTTCACTGTGTCTGCGTTTTTGGTACCTTCCCCTGTCACCACTCTGACCCCACACAGGGCTGTGTCCTGTGGGGAGAGGGCCTGGCTCAGCCTGGTCAGCTGGGGAGCAGCCCCAGTCCTGCTGCTCCCTGATGATCTCCTCCTTGGCCAGGGGAGCAGCAAGACTTTCTCTGCTTTCTCCCTTTCAAGCCCTCAGTGCTCTGGGAAATCAATGTGCTGTTCGAAGGCACACACAGAGATTAGAAGTATTTTACAAGTCCCAGATAAGGAGACAGACTCTTAGTCCAAACCATAGGGCAGCACTTCCCAAACTGGAGGTCATGGCAGTGGCAAGTGGAGTCACTAGCCTGGCAGAAATGCAACAGTTTATGTCTGCATTTCAGATTGCAGATATGATAGGAGTAACAGGCATAATAGGAAAGGATAGAAACGTTCTCTTTAGAGCATGATGGTTTTCACTCTGAAAAGCCTTTGTTCAAACCTGAGTCACTAGAAGAATGGCTGCTATTTTCACAAATACGTGAAACAAGGTATTTCAGCCTCTAAATTATCTTCTCTCCACAGATTTGTAACTGCTCTCCCTTAAGGAAACCTGAACTCCACCATACAAGTGAAGCTTTAGTCCACTTGGAATAAGGGTCATACTCACTAGTCCCTATCCAGTGAACCTATTAAATGAACAACTTTGTTTTACAGTGCCAGTATTTTTGGTTACTCCTAATTTGTTTTGCTAACTTCATGAGTTTTACATCATAATTAGTAGCTCATCCAGCTGTTTCTTCTAAGAGTGCATGCCTTCAAACATACCACACTACCATGTTTTGCCCTTGGGAAGAAATGTTACTTAGAAACTGTCTATCTATCTGTTGTGCTCAACATTTGAGCTATAAATCTGCCACACTGACACTGTGGGGTTTGAGTCTTTGGTTTAGGAGGTCTCAGGAGCTTGCTATACCTTTCGCAGAGACTGCCTTGGAGAGCACTGCTGGTTGAAATCATCCAGCTTGTAAGCATTACCAGTCAACCTAACTAAGCAATTGATGCATACATCTTTTTTTTTAATACATTTAGAGCCATTGCCATTCACATACTAACATAGACATACATAAGTCGCAGATTGATGGACTTAAGAAACCAGAAGGATGTAACAAAGTTACTCCTGGAGAACCAGTGGAAGGACCTAACACTGATGCTAGAGGAAACTTTATAATCTGATCAAATGAACAGTTAAGTATGCCTAAAGCAGATTGCCTCCAGAGACAGGTAGCCTCATCCAGCACAGTTATCTAGTATGTTAACTCACTCAGATTTAAGAGGACAACAGAAAAGGGACCCAAACCTCGATTTGTCCTTCAAAAGGTAGTGACCTGACCATGAAACTTGTTGTCCTAGGTCTTCCCCTTTCCCAAAAAATGAAGAAAATTTTGTTATTGTTTGAAAACATGCAATGAATTCTTCCATTTAGGATAAATAATTCCTCTCTCTAACTAACTGCTGCATGCAATCTGAACAAATGTTGAGATTCACAAAGGAGGTGACAGAAGAATGCTTTTTGAAAAGATGTTAAATTGCCAAGGAGCTAAGAAGGATCACTGGCTCATCAACTGCACCCTTCTACTATTTTAGAGAAGACGTTGTTCATGTCAAACATCCAAATAATTTATCAGTTTATTTGGCAATGAAGTTGTCAAAAGCACCTAGTAGAAAATGCAGCACAACTGAGACACTTCAGTGCTTCAGCTACAATACTCAATATACCATTAGAACTCATGAGAAATTTGCTGAGATTTCAGGAGAGGTGCAATTTCACCCAAGTTCTGCCCAAGCCTCATCTTTTTCTAGATCAACATTTACCACTTGTTCAGTGTGCACTCATTCCTCTCCAAAGAGATAGGATGTTTATTTGATGTTGAACAGATGCCTTTTCTTCTTAAATGGTAATGAATAATTACCCAGGAGACAGAGATTATTCAAGAAATGGAATTTAGTGCAGAAAATGTAATGAGAGTCTGCACTATCCCAGGATGTTTGCAGGAGATGCTTGTATAGCTAATTCTCCAGGCAAACCTCTCAGTTTATAAATTTAAAATATTCCCATTTCCTCAGAATGTGCATACATCAATTTCTGTGGAGAGCATGCTATTACTACAACATGTATTCCGTATAAGTTTTTAATTGAAAATGTAATAGAAGTTTTAATATTCTGGATACATAAAACTCTCAACATTAAAATGCGATCAGTGACAATTACAAGCCTCTGGCCAAAGCAATGTAGTCACATCCCTTCCTATCTTCTTTTCCCTTCATTTCTTTTCTTTCTCTTACAATGTAATGTAAAGATAAGCTAATAGTAATTTACAATGGAACATTTCTGTATTAGAGATTATTTGTGCTCATTTGCTTGCCTTGATTTGAGTTCATGCCTTCTTGCAAGTTATATCAGTGGCCCTTTTGGAGAGTACGTACATTAACGAAGTGCATACAGTACAAAAGTGATAGGTTTCTGGCACATTAAAGACAAAATGATTCCTCTTGCTGTATCTGTAGAGCAAAAGCAAGTAGGAAAGAGAGAACTACATACAATTTGATTGGAGTCTGGAAGAGGGCAGTCAGAAGCCACTGCAAAATTCTGCCACAGCAGGTGAAGCATACTCCTTAAGCTATTATTAAATAATGATTTTCAAGCTAATCCTACTGTATACATAAGAGTATAAACACAGAAACAAAGGCATGTTTAATTATGTCTGTCATCTTTCTTAAGGTTGACTAGTTCTTAATGGTACTCTTAACATTTCCAGTAATTCGACTGTACCCTCTTTTTGCAGGCTTCATATGTTGTAGCTTTTCTCCTTGTGAAAGTTTAAAAGTTCAGCAACAATTGCCTGCTTAATTACCTTAATTGTTAGCTTATGTCTCTTAGTTTTATGAAGTATTGACTTTCAATCAGTGGTTCAATTATAATATGATTCTATGATATATGAAGTGGAAAAAGAAGGTTAAAATAAGATCCTGTTCTAGGAATTTGCAAACTCTGTTATATTCACAGGTTTGCACTTTCTATTTTTCATCTTAAGCCAAAGATATCTTGCTATGCACTGCTAAAAAAAGTCTTTGTTAGAAACAAAGTAATTGAATTTTGTCAAAGAAGGCAAAGCACTACAGCTTTAAAAAATCTTAGCAGTAGGAAAAGTCTTAGTAGGACATTAGGCACTTGAAAGCCTTTGGGAGCTAGTTAGTATCACTCTACAAGACAAGCTCCTGAAGATCTAGCTATGGCACTTCAAGTTGGTCCTGCACCAGATTGTCTTCTCTGTTCCTGGTCGGAAACTACTGTCCATCACTCAGCTGTGCCAGCTCAGTCTAATAATTAAGCTTAAAAGCTCTTGGCACTTTTTTGCCTGTTGTGGGACATCTGGGGAGAATGCAGCACAAGTATGATGGAGTGAAAGCTATAGTGAACTAAAAGATGGGCAGGTACATCTGCCATAAATCCTTCAGTCCTCAACTTCACTCCTGCTTCACCATGCCTTCCACAACACTTCTGCCTGGTGCTTTCTCATGTTATTCTGATTGACTCATGACTGGATTTTTGTGGTTTGTCTCTTTGAATGAGTCCTTTGTAGTATAGTTAGGAGAAAACCTACAGAACTTGACAATTATCAACACTGTATTGGGTAAATATTACACAGGTATTATGTCCACCATAACTCATGGCATGGGATATCAGTTTTTGCCAGATTAACCTAAATTTGTTTGTACTACCAGACAAGATTTGGATGGAGCATAGGATACAGCTCAATGTCCAGCTGGAGACCAGTAACAAGTGGTGTCCCTCACGGATCGGTGTTGGGATCAGTCTTGTTCAACATCTTTGCTGGTGACATGGACAGTGGGATTGAGTGCGCCCTCAGCAAGTTTGCCGATGACACC